>CAEMYA010000024.1:1863046-1878892 GCA_903131615.1 Diplodus sargus
ATTCCTTTCTGTAGGACCTCTGTTGCTAAATTTTCATTTGTCTATCAAGGTGCAGTGCTGTGGAATGATATAAAACATTTTTTAGAACCTAGTTTCTCTATAAATACATTTAAAACCAAGTTCAAAAAATACCTACAGACCTAGTTATATCCTTGCATCATTGGGTTTTAATTGAAATGTATCTGCAATTTTATGGATATTTTCTGTTTGTTTATTGTGCTTTTCTTTGTTTTTTCCTTTTTTTCTTTTTCTTTTCTTTCTTTTCTTTTCTATTGATTGATTTGTTTTAGTGACTTTGTATTGAGGGGGAGGATTTTATATAAGCCCTTTGGGTTTCTTTTCCTCTCCTGCACACTTATTTGTCTTTGTATTATCAAATGGAATTCTTGTTTTATTATTGTGTATATAAATAAATTAAAAAAAATAAATAAAAAAAATACAGCAGCTCCTCATTATGTTAACAGAAAGCATAATTTGGTCAGCCATAATTTATTGAAGTGACCTCGCTGATTATTAAGGTAACTTCTGAATAAACATAGTTGCTCGCATTTTCTGATTTAATTAACATACTAAACGCTGGATTGGAACCTAGGGCTTGGTGATAGAGCAATATCCATCACGACAGACACACGATGGATATCAATAGAATATGTTCGATAGAATGTAAGATCATTTCACTGAACTCCATTAGAAAAAAATACAGGAAAAAAACCCTGATCCAGAACTGCAAGTCATTATGGGTGATGTAGGCAGAGGAAGGGCTTTAGCCTCTCGACCTCTTCCGGCCCAGCTAAGGAAGGTTGGTGGCATCAACAAACTCACTTGCTCTTTGGTAGCAACCTAGCAACAACCTGTTGAGTGACATGCACACTAGCACTTTCCTGTTTCGCCATCGTGCCTCATAACTGCTTTAACAAAAAGAACAACATGGAGTGAAAGGACAAAATGAGTGTGACAGCCAGCCAGAGGAAATTGTGGATAAAAGAGGAAAGGTTACGTCACCAGTTTGGCAGTATTTCCGGTATTTTAAGTCCGCCAAGAGCCAGACCGATGTTATATGCAATCTATGAAAGGTCGTCGTCCCTACCAAGGCTGGCAATATATCAAATTTATTTTACCACCTCAGCTGCTCTCAGCCATTGAAGTACAGCAGCGTCAAACAGCCACAGCCATCCACATCTGCTGGTACAGGTGGAACACCACACAAGCGGCAACAGTTGAGAAGTCTCGATGCAACAATCTTATTCACGTGCTTGACCCCCGTTACATTCTTATTTCAAATAGGTTTAAAAAAATCAGTAATTATTGATATCGACTGATATGAAACACTTAGATCGTGATACATTTTTCAGCCATATCGCCCAGCCCTATTGGAACCTTTGACGGGCCCGATGTGGCCTGTGGGCCGCCAGTGAAAATATTATATCCACTATGCACTGATCAAAGTCATAGGAAGACTTATTTTGGACCACATTATTTTACTAGAGCAATTTTTAAATTTTTTTGTTTGTGAATTTGAGTGTTTTTGTTTCATGTTCAGCACTGTTTGTGTGTGTGGGCATGCAGGCACACACGGGTGTGTGTATGAGATGGTAAGCATTGCAGTCATGATTGATGGGCTTCTCTCTTTCTTCCAGATGCTTCCACTCAGCTCGTCTTTCACTGCCAGGCCTCTGATTCTGTTTCCACTCTGTCACTCATTCACAGAAAACACACCTAAACCTCCATGCACACACACACACGCACCCACACACACACACACACACACTGATTCTGTTTCCAGTCCGTCAGTCACGCAGATACACACTGAGATATGATAGCAGTATGTGACAGCGCATCTAACGGCACTCTCAGCAGCCATACACATTCACACACACTCTATGTAGCTCAGTGTTATTTTGTTTTCCCCAACTGACCTTCTTCTCTTGAAGTTAATAGCTTGTTTCAGGCTGTGTTGTCTTTGCTGTTGTCAGGTATACAGATATATAAAGATTACTGTTGAAATGCTGTCTATAGCCCCTTTCACATATGAACTTAAGACAATTCTCAGAGAATTGGACAGATGTTTTGCAGAAGTTTGAAGATGAGTAGTTTAAGCGCCATGTTCACATGTCTTGGTGTACATTTGAGCAGGGGCGTCGCCAGGAGTGCAGAACATCCGGGGCTTTAGCCTCAGTTACTTTGAAAAAGTATTCTGATCACTGATTACTCGTTTAAAAAGTACAGCGAGCACAGAGTGTACAACAAACCTTAATATTCTCATCTTTAGCTGACACAAACTCAAAATAATGAGTGTATTTCCAGCTAGAAAACGCGCATCTCTCTCCTCCCTCAATTGTTGTTTGTGGTTGTGTCGCTGTGTGGTGTTACACATGAGTTGCCCTAATGCTGAAAAAGTGACTTGCGAGACACAAGAAGAAAGCTAAAATATATATATTTTCTAAGGAAAAGGACAAAAATAATAGTAACGCACAGTGACTTGAATAAGTAACTTTAATCTGATTACTGGTTTGGAAATATTAATGCGTTAGATTACTCGTTACTGAAAAAAGTGGTCAGATTGGAGTAAGGTCTTACCGGCATCACTGCCTGCAGATAGAGTCTTTTTAATGGGGGTCCAGAGATTTCTACGCTGGAAAATTTTGAAAATTGGGCTGTTAAAGATGCAATTTCAGCGTAGTTTGAGAAAGAAAGGAAGGCCAATCATTGGGGTCCTCATCGTCATTTTTTTAAAACACAAATAAAACTAATTTTCCCTCACTCTAGGCCTACTGAGTAATGTTTACGTTAAAGATATTATAGCCTGTAATAAGACCTGTGCGGTGTGCATAGGCTATTAGAGCAGGTAAAACATTCCCTATTATAGTTTCTTCACTACATTGTCTATCTGCATTAGGCCTACAGGAGACTTTGTAGGGTATTAAGTAGGGGTGTGCATTGGCACTGCCCTCACGATTCGATTCGATTACGATTCACGAGGTAACGATTCAATTCGATTCTACGATGCATTGTGATGCATTGCGATGCATCAAAATTCTACTGCACACAAGGCAAATTTTTCATCAGTCATGAAGCAATACATGCAGTCAGATATTGAACAACAGATTTTATTGGCTGCTATGTGTGTATTATCACTCTCCTGTTTCCCCAGGTGTTCCCCTCTGTTAATCCAAACCCGCGGACAGTTTATAATCATATGGATGCTGTTATAATGTGTAGTGATTGAGATCCTGACCCATCAAACATCCTGGAAAGTGACTTAAGTTTGTTAAGTTTTTCGCGCTAAACTACATAATTATACATAATCGCCATCAGTAAACAGGACGCTGTCTGACTCTGTCACTCGCGGGGACGGAGGCTGTTTTCTGGGGTAAAGTTCCCTGAAGTCTCGGGCAGGAGAGCTGACGGTCGCGGTGATTTATTTTCATCACAAACACTCGGTGAGTTAAAGTTGTTTGCCGGTGACAGACGCTGTTTTTTGAGCAGAAATGTGAGGAAGAGTCGGGAGGACAGGCGGGAGGACGGACACTTCTCCACATACAGCTGCGGTATTTGTTTTCCTCATATAAGTTGCCAAAGACAGTTACAGTTACTACGTTACTCTTGTACGGTCCTGTAACGTTGCTTTGTGGGGCATTTCTCTGTATTTAGCTGAGTGAAGGACCTGTGTAGTCAGACTGTCAGACCGACACGCCCTTGCTCCGCGCCTCCGGATTATCCGTTCACACTGGGACGGCCCTGATACTGTTGTTGTAATGCTAGCTAGTGCTGCCGCTTAGCATGTAGCTACAGGCTGCGCATGTCATTGCAACGTTGCTCCGGAAATGCCCCCCGGAAGTAATTGAAACTTTACAACTTTATTGTCCACTCAAGGCCAGAAAATAAACAGTGACATAATCGATTATGGCACGTTGCCGCATCGATGCTGAATCGTGCATGCCCCACATTGCAATGCATCGCCGAATCGATTATTGTTGACACCACTAGTATTAAGAGAATAAAATCACTACACACCCAGACTACACCCATTACCACAATCCCGTTTTGCTTTACCACAGCGGGCAAAATTAGAAATTAAAATTAGAATAATTAACACATGCGCCTACCCTGTGTCAAGGTGACCATATAGAGGTTGAATTCACGGCGGGACTCCTGAATCTGTGCAAGCAAGCTATCCCTGCTCCTCCTCAGGGGTTGGGGGAGATGATGTCTCACTCTCCACTTCCACTTGCTCTGGCTGCAACGTTTTGTTTCTAAAGAACCTCCGTATATCCATAATAACTAGCTACTATAAACCTCCGTATATCCATAATAACTAGCTACTATAAACCTCCATATATTCATAATAATTAACTACTGTAAACGCAAAAGTAGTAAACAGTAGGCTAACAGACGGGCTCTGGGAATATCAGTGGCACATAGGGGGGAAAGAATAGCACTGATTTTTGCAACAAATTATTCTGACTCTGCCCATATATGGGCATATGCCATGATGAAAGTCAGGTCAGCTTCTGCACAATTTGTGCCGGTGACAGTGTTGCTGAATGCCCAGGGGAGGTATCACCTACAGTCAATCTCAGAGCACATCTATGTTCAAAGCTACGAGTTTTCTTGTTCTTGATAAGAAATAATGTCAGAGCTACAATATCGTCAAGAGGGGTCTGGGGGTATGTTCCCCTGGGAGAATTTTTTGAAAAATAGCCCCTTAAATGATAGATTCTGGGGAATTTTGTGGAAATAAATGGACAACACTCAGACATGAGATAAACAAACCCAATGTGAGCCAATATTACAGTAGCACCAGCACCATCTTTCCTCTAGGAAGTTCTAGCTTGAGATGTAAACAAAGGCACACGATGTGTTTAGTTATGAAATAGTGCAACCATAGTTTGCTGGGACTGCACGGTACATTTTTGTCTGACATAAACATAGACATAACCGCGGTCCCTCTGCCCTCCGGCTAGACACGAGGGGGTAAAACGTTGACACTGAACCCCCCTCTCCCCGAAGGAGAGTGCTACCCGCGGGCACCCGGTGCAGCGGCCAGGGTGAGACCGGCTGTGCTGGGAGTTTAAAGTCTCTGAAAGAGCGGTGCGCCAGATACTGGCTACCCGCCTCCGCGGCTCCGACGGTGTTTCCGTGGCACATCACCCTCCAACCCTAGAGCGAGGTCGCGGCGAGGCGCTTCCAGCTGCTGGAAGCGGGGATTGAGAGGCATTCGAAGAGGGACAGCGGGTGGTCGGGGGTCGCTGCTTGCCTATCGTATCGTTAGTGTGATTGAGTGAAAGTTGTGTCTGTGTTGGATCCCGAGAACTGTATGTTAGATCTCTGGGCAGTTTATTTTTTTTTATTTTTTATTTTTTTGCAGTCATGCCCGCCCGGTACGCCAGAGATCCGACACGGAGCCGGAATGCAATCAGCCCTGCAATAAGTCTACTCGCTGGCTTTGAATTGATCCCGGACAACTGTCTGATTTATTCACACATGTGGCACGTGTGTATGTCTGCTGCTTTAGGACTATAGAGCTGGCAGGGTAAAGTCCTGGGCCAATAATGCAGACCTTTGTGTTCACACATACACCCCCTCCAGGTAAACTCCAGAGTTACAGTGCATGTGTGAAAGGAGCTTCTTTGTGTGTATGTCTGTGTGTTAGGTTGAGGCTTTTACTGGACAGCTGACAAGATTTGTAATGGATTTTAATTAATAACTCAATAGGAGCAGACATTTTGACTTGGGTAGAAATTAGTAAATAGTAATTGTTCTCAGTAAGACAATGCAGTGAGACAGTGAACCATTATGCACAATACAAGGATTCTGAAACTGAAACAGGTAAACAGAGTTAAGCCCCATTATATTATTTACACCTGTGCTTTTCCTACTATGACATGGGAGGCGCTGCTATTTCAACCAGTGATATGGACAAATTCATACTGGTACTAAAACTAAATGAACATGCAATCCTGTAGTTGTCCCTCTCTCCTTGTACTGACAATCACACACACACACACACACACACACAAATTGCAGTTAATTGAAATAACTGATAATTCATCAGTGCAGTTCAGAATGAATGATCTGGTGTTTCTGTCTCGATACTTGAAATGAAAAAAAACTACATAAGCTCAGGGAGTGTTCTAGGTAAAATAAAGCATTGCTTACATCTTTCTCCAGTGTTGAAGTCACACACTTTGTTCTTCTGATAGTCAACTTTTAACTTACAGTGAAGCATCCTTTCTGCTTCACCACTGAATGAAACATTGTGATTGGTTTAACTCAAAGTTACATCGCTCCTTCCCTTGTTGTGTAGCAGTTAGAGACTAACCAACCCCTGTGAAAAGCACCCAGCTTTGAGGTTTAGATAACACACAGGACTAACTACTTGTATCTGTGCACGCACGCATGCACGGACACACACACACACACACACACACACACACTTGCATGCACCATGATTCATAACCCAGTGTGCTGCCTTTTGACACAAAGGCAATAGGAGCAGCAGCTTGTACAAGCCCGGACTTTTATTCCTTTCAATTTGTCTTGCTTAAAAAACAAACCGGCCGTGAGCTAGTGAATAAATAAAAAAAGTGGTTGCCGCTGAGGGAGGGAGTAAGGATGGATGAATGGCTCCATCTCAGTAGTGAGAGAAGGTACCGGGGAGGGGTAGACCTACCTTCGAGAAGAAAATCTGGAATGTATGCGTGTATGTTGGCATTTCTTTGTCTGCATGTATGTGCACACATGCCACTTAATGTTGGCATGTGCATTATGTACATTTTCAGCAGTGTCAACATGTGCAGGTGTGTGTGTGTGTGTGTGTGTGTGTGTGTGATTATCATTCTCTACCTATGTTGATATTCATTATTTGATATTTGTTTTTGTGAGTGTGTGACGTTTGTGTTCACAGGTACACAGGCATACACACATAGCTATGTTTATGTGTGTGTGTGTGTGTGTGTGTGTGTGTGTGTGTATGTGAGCAGCTGTCTCCTGGCTTGCTTTTGATCAGAGTGTGTATGCAGCCACAATGTTTCATCTATCAGAGCTTGAACAGACGGGACTGTTCCCTTTCTCATCCTCTCAACTTGGGACTGTAAGCTTCCATGTAGAAACACATGATAGTACATTTCCCTGCACTGTTTTAAAGTGTTTTGTAATAAAGGATGTTGGCAACATACCATAAAAACCATAACAACATAACTCAAACTGTAAATGATATAAACCTCTATTAATTAAACCATTTTAGATAAAGTATAACCAAAGGATTGTATAAATGTTGAAATAGCAGTATATTTAGAACATTGTCAAAGCAAAAAACACACATGCATTCACATATATGTGTGTGTGTTTTTCTGCTTTTTCTGCAAAAATGTAATGCCTCATGCTTCTTGCTGGGAAAGTTGTCATTGAAATAAGTACTTACAGATTGTGTTAGCATCTTAACAAGGTGGAAAAGGATCAAATAAACTGCCAATAAAAAGAAAAAGGTTCTTTCTTACCTTTTCTCTTTCTCTCCTCTCTCTCTCGTACTGACAATCACACACACACACACAGACACAATCTATGCTATGGACTGAAATAAGTGCCACTAGAAACTGAATTTGAATCATCAATATTGGAATTTGAATTGCTAAACTTAATTGCATAATTGCATTGAAAAACTGAATCTAAATATTATAATTTGAAATTGAATTTATTAGTTTGGAAAATTCAACTCTATATATGTTTTCACACTCAGTTCTCACCATTCACATTGAGTTCTCAAAATTCAATTTTAATTTATCGTGACTGACATCCGGGTAGTTGAGGAAGAGCAATCGAGCGCAGATAACTAGGATGTAATCACTGGTCACAGTCTGCGGATTACCTCAGCTCTCCTCGCACAGTTACCACACACGGGCTTGTGGCATGTCAATTGTCCAACGTTTGGTTCCATATGCAGTTCTTTCAGACCGGCAGTGCCTCCGTGTCCATGTCTGCTGCTGCTGCGGTGGTTGCTTCCGCTGCTGCCCACCTTGTGTCGACTGCCACGGCCCCTTTCTCTTCCATGTATTCCGCCCTCAGCTCCTCTACCAGCTACTGCAGGACTTTCCTCCGGGCTCTCCTGCTGCTGGTGCACTCCTTGAACAAGATGCGGGCATTGATCCCAGCCAGGTCGAGGATGTTATAGAAGACTGCCGGTGGCCATCTTCGCGTACTGCCTTTGACAGAGTATGCCCTCGCATTTGGTCCAGGACGTCCTCGCCATACTTGGTGTTGTTGTAGTAAATCACAGACTCTGGTTTTGCCTTCGCCCCACTAAAGGTGCCCACACCTGTGTGCACAGTGGTCAGGATGCAGACATTCTTCCTCGGATTTCCTGGTACACAGTCAGAGTCGCATTCATGTTGAACAGCTCCGCTCTGTTTCACGGAGGTGGAACTTTGCCCATGGTGCCAACCAGGCTATATAATACAACTATGTAATAATTCACTTACAAGTAAATTCACAAAGAAGCACAGCTGAAGACTGCTAACAAAGTTAGAGACAAGAGAGACAATGAAAGCAGCAAACCGCGAGAAATGATGTGCAGTCAATATGACCGCTTATGGCCGAAATAGGTAAAACATATTATATTTTCTTTCTTTTGTGTAATTTATATAAAAACTTGTTCTAAGTGTTATATTTTCTCTTTAAGTGTCGATATTTTCCTCGATTCCTAACATATACATGAAAAGAAAATTACCTGTTAAATAAACTTGTTTTAAGATGGTGGATCCTTCCATATTGTTTTTCATCTAATGATGCAATTTGTTCTGTAGTTGCAGGGAGATATTGATATAGATTTCTAACCATCTAACCTTCATTTTGAACCACTTTGTCTATTCAGACTTCATTTCCTGTTATGTCACGACCTAGTAGATGACCCTTGGACAGTTGGACTGTAAGAAATCCACATGAGATGCACACGAGAGCCATTCACTTAATTAACAGCCTACTGGTCACCCCGTCTCCACTTCTTCCCCCGTTTCGTGGCAGGTGGCAACCAGCCAGCAACCAGTCAGTCAAGGTAAATTACGTAGGTGAAATCGTAGGTGGTGATTGGCCGAAGAAGAGTCCTAGTTATCTGCACTCTATTGCTCTTCCTCAACTACCCGGATGTCAGTCGCAATAAATTGAAATTGAATTGCAAGAACTGAATTTGAATTTTGAGAATTTGAATTTGAATTGTGAGAACTGAATGTGAAACATATAGAGGGTTGAATTTTCCAAACTTATAAATTCAATTTGAAATTATTATTATATTCAGATTCAGTTTTTCAATGCAATGATTCAAATTAAATAATACAAATTCAAATTATGTCATTCAAATTCAGTTTTTTAATGCAATTATTCAAGTTTAGCAATTCAAATATTGATGATTCAAATTCAGTTTCTAGTGGCATATATTTCAGCCCATACTATGCAACTAGAAAATGACATCAATAGTCAATCAATAATTTTTATAACACAAATTAATGTATGAGGAGTTTGGGGAGAATCCCTATTTGATAACTGCAGCCTATATCAATACACTGCTCAGCAATGTGAAACCACACTGAAAAACTGACATTTCTTAATGGCCATATACGAAATTGAAAAGGGACTTTGGCATAGCAAGTGCCTGTACTGCCTTCAACTTCACCCCACATCTTAAACAGTAGAATAAGTAGAGAGAACTAATGAGATGTAACGTAAGTAGGATCTTCATCTCACCTATCTCTCCTCCGCTCTGCTCCCTGTCTATGAGGCACCCTGCCCAACGTGCACTAGGTTAAACAGAAACTGGAAGAGAACTTGCAATGTGGGACTCATGTTCATGTCAAGCATATTTATGCTGCTTAAAGGGCTCATTCTGCTCCATATATATTAGGGCTGCAACTAACGCTTATTTTGGTGGTCGACTAATCTATTGATTATTTTATCGATTAGTCTATTAGTCACAATTATTTCGGCAACATCTGTTTCGACATTGGTTTTACCTCATATTCTCAGTGCAAATTAAAAACCCATGAAACATGCATTTGAAAACAATATTTTGAAACACAGCTGGATTTTTTATATATCAGTTGAACCAATTAATACTGATTATTACTGTTTGTAATTTATTACATATCTTACAAATTAATTATTATTTTGTTATAAATCATTGCATTAAATGGTGGTTTACTATTTAGTGTTTTATCCAATTTATATTATTACTTTTTTATACTGATTTAATATCCTGCACATAAATTAGTACTGATATTGTTGCTTTCAGACAGATACCTCTTATTTGCAAATTTGACTTATTTTTTCATAATCCATTTTTCTGGCCACCCTTCACGTCTGTACACATTATTAGCCAATGAATGTATTCAAAGAGCTTGTCACCAGCCGGCCTCTTGTCTGATGATACATGGGGGAGCATGGGTTCACAACAACTGCACTTGTTGTGGGTTGCACACTAATGAATGAATATGCCTAAAAAATGCAAATCCGTTTCAGTTTGATTTGCTCGTAGGTTTGTAGGCAACTACAGCGTAGAGTTTAAATTGTCTGCCCCAGCTTGTTTTTTTGTTTTTTTAATAACTCAAAATAATGACTGTATTTCCAGCTAGAAAACACAAATCTCTCTCCTCCCTCCATTGTTGTTTGTGTTAGTGTCGCTGTGTGGTGTAGCACGTGAGTTTTCCTCATGCTGAAAACGTGATCACTCCCCAAGACACAAGAAGAAAGCAAAAATACATATTTTTATTAAGGAAAATGACAAAAAATAATAGTAACGCCCAGTGACTTGAATAAGGAACTTTAATCTGATTACTGGTTCGGAATGATTAATGTGGTAGATTACTCGTTACTGAAAAAAGTGGCCAGCTCATAATTACAACTAATGTGTCTGGCCAGGCGGGCTAGGACTCAACGTACTCGGGTCGGGTCGGGCTTGATTTTTTGGGCCCGATCTAAGCTCTACTGCAGAGTTACACGTATATATAATATCATAAAGATAGGTTTCTGCCCAACAGTGACGATATGCTCCAAACCACTACAAAACAGATTAGGCTATAACTTACTGATAACTAAGACAAATAACTTTAATCAGTTCAACTCGTGAACTTACCCGCCTGGCGTACATGCCCAGGGTTTCCCCCAGTGCATTATTTTAAACTTCCCACTGCCAGGCTAAGCATTGTTTAATTATTTATTCAAAATAGATGTGTATACATCAGTAACGAAGTTGAAAGCACAATGGCAACATCTTATGGTCAACACGTGAACACATGGCGGGTCTGAGGTCAGGTGTTTTTTCCATTATTTCACACCCCACAAACCACTGCTACTGTTACTACATGCTAACTAGCCTACTTGTGATTGAACATAACGGGATGTCACAAAGAAGAAGCCCAAAAAAAGCTGGACGAACAAAGGCGGAGAAGTTGAACCCGCTGGTTCACCTGTTGACCAGGTGTGCAGCAGCGCGACGTTGCAGTGGCAGAGCAGCCTTCTCCGTGCTGCAATGGGAAACATAGAACCAGCGGATTTAATCAAAATTAGTTTGTACAGCGGGTGACTGCACCTGACCAATTATGGTAAGTTATATGTTGTTTTGTACTACATGAAAAATTTACAATAAATTTACAATAATAAGTGAGCTGATTTCACAGTGGTTTAGTCGTAAAACGACGCTATTAAAAGTTCCATTGCTGCCATTTATGGGACTAGCACCTTAGTGCTATATAGACCGGTGTCTTTTAAGAATTTGAAAAAACAGCGTTTTCCCCGCTTGACCCTACTTCTAGAATACTTTTCAGAGATACTTCTTCCAAGCTAATTTCTTGCAATTCTAGATCTAGATCTTGTCTTTGGCAGTCATAGTTTCTACAAGATATCAAAGCATGTTGCACTGTCTCAGGTTCCTGACATGAACACAAGCCATAGAGCTTTTATTGAAGCTCATTGCACTACTTATAGGCTAGATGTACTAAACGCTCATGTTGGGTCCACCATCAACCAGCATCAATATGGCAGCAAGCAGAAGCAAATGTAAACAATGCCGCATTGTTTCAAATGTAAATATATCACTGATTATAATGAAATATCTATTATGAAATATCCAATAGTTAGCTTGCACTGTTTTTATGTTGTAGGCTTGTCAATTGCTGCAACATTCGAGCCAGTGATAAATATTGAGAAAGAAACCATAATTGGTGGTTTTTAAATGCCTTTACTGGCTCCTAAAGCACATATGCAGTATGGAACCACTCTAAATTCTACTACGTCATGAATCTGTTACCTATAGGGCACTGTCAGTTGCTGGCCTGTGTCAGGCCCGTGTCACAAAAAAAAGAGCCTGTAAGTATTGATTAGAGTGGTGAATTTTGCTTGTTGAAATGCAAGGAGTAATGTTTAGTCTGTGCATGAGAAAATTAAGAATATTTCTGTTCAGAAAACATTATGCTAATTCATCTACAATGCTTGATTTCATTTAGGTTAAAATTATGATGAAGAAATACATGTCATGTGTACAATCTGTATATAATGATCTAGGTTAAAACATAAGGTAAAACCAGGTTAATTTGAAAGTAAATGGTTCCAAAAGTAGAACTAGTTTTTTTGTTTATTAAATGCCTAATTTACACAGTATTTGCCTATCTGCCTTGTTTGATTAAATAATGGTTAATGTATGTTTAATATACTTCCCTTTGCCTAATTTAAATGTACTTTGTTGTATTTAATGGAAAGTACTGAACTTAATTTGCATTGTTTTATTTTTGTATGTTTAAAGGTTTTTCACCTTCCTTGAACTAGTCAAATAAATTGATGACTGAGTGAAATCCTGAGTCTGGTCAAGTCCTTCCCTTTTCAAGTGTGGGAAGCCATGATGTTATAAATACACTTGCCAATGATAATAATAACAATAATAAATACGATGCGTCAACGCAAAAAAAATTCCGTCAACAACTTTTTCTTGTCTACCTAATCGATAATGTCAACTAATGGTTGCAGCCCTAATACATATTAATGTATGGATCAATATATGCCCTTAGAAACAAGTCAAAAACTTAAGCCCTTGTACATTCTTTCAAACATGCTACAAATGTCTAAATGCAATTTACTTAAAATAGAAAAACCAAAATCTTTCAGCTAACCAATTAAGATAGCTGACATGACAGATTGTTGCAATACATCCACAAAACAAGATAACCACAATATTAGAGAATGAGATATCTCTCTGTGCCCCTCAGGTAACCATAGTCAGAGCAAAGAAACTCAATGGCTCACATTAGTTTATGTCATTCTTTTCTCCATGTTGTTCTAGATTTTGTTTATTTTATTTCCCATTCTATAAATCAATCATCCTCCATTCATCAATCCCCCACTTTCTTCATGCATTGGTGTGTGTTCATAATTGCTTCTGGTAATTGGTATTTTGTGCACCACTATTCAACTATAGTGCAACTTATCTCTGTAATTCAGGGGTCTACGAATTTCCTCTTATGTCTTTCAGTCCTTCCGTCTCTCCATCTTCACACACTTCTTAAAAATCTTTACCCATGTTTTTGAATCTTTACCCACAATTTTCTTGTAGCCCTGTATCTCCATTTTTGTGCTTGTCACTGGAAATCACTGCAGTCAGTTACTGCTGCAATCAGAGTGCCTCGTGCCTGATTTGATATACGTAAAGGAAAGTTCCATTTCTAATTTTCCAACAAATGCAGGCAAAATGCATGGGAGATGATAGTAGCACGCTGTTTAAAGAAAAGCTTAAAGCAAAAAGATATGGTCCAATGAATTCTGCATGCATTTTCCTCTCAGACACTTCAGTCTTGATTAGTGAATGTGAACAACTTTCCCCTTTTGGGGGTTTGGTGGATATGGGATTCATTACATAACAGCAAGAAGAGCAATCCTTCCCTCGCTTTCTCCTTCTCCACACCCTCCCATACCTTCTCCACCTTCCTGCTCCCTGGACTGCCCTGTAGTTTAAACACACACTTTCCTGACAACAACATGGCATTGATCCTGGTCAGCACGTGCACACACACACACACACACACACACACACACACACACACACACACACACACAGCTGTATGAGTCAAAACCCAGGAGATTGTTCTGTTAGAAGTGGATTAAGGGGGGACATGGCGTTAAGTGCTTGGTGTGTGGGGGTGTGTGTGTTTGTGTGTGTGTGTGTGTGAATGGCCTGGCCAATAAAGGGAGTATGTTTTATGACAAGTGAAACGAGCCCAGTGAGAAGCTGCCCAGTTCAATACCTCATCACACGCCAAATTGTGCTGTGTGGACGTCACACATACACAAAAACTGATGTGTGTGCAGCAAAAGTCATTTCATGGCAAATTGTCCATTTCTGATGACAGTCACACCGAGGAACAGTATGCATGCATGTACAGTATACACAGTAATAACAGTAATCACACATATAACCAGTAACAATAAAGGGAAAACTGAGAAAAAAACAGTATACACTACTGATAGACCAACATGAATCTGATGAAATAAACTTATTCTTCAAGGTAAGGGTGGTTAACATGGAAATGTAAAGTTGTGAAGGCCACATGGGTCCCCTTGGTATAGAACACTGTAAGGGTGATTGATACGACATGATCAAATGTAAATTTATACTGCCTGGCCAAAAAAAAAGTCACCACCTGGATTTAACTAAGCAAATAGGTAATAGCCTCCTATTAGATAATTACTGCACGAGCGATTATCTTTCATCTGGCAACAAGTTATCTAACCCCAACTGATGCAATGAGTAGCTTCTCATTTCTTCAACAAACTTGTCGAAAGACACATCCCGTGGTCGTGGAAAAGATGTTAGTCCATTTGAGAAGGGCCAAATCACTGGCATGCATCAAGCAGAGAACACATCTAAGGAGATTGCAGAAACTACTTAAATTGTGTTAAGACCTGTCCAGTGCATTATTAAAAACTGGAAAGATAGTGGGGAGCTATCGCCTTCGAGGAAGAAATGTGGGGAAAAAATCCTGACGTTTTGTGGAATCAAATCGTAGAAAAATAAAACGTTATAATGCAGGGCTTTTTTAATAGTGAAAATAAGAGCATTTCCACACGAACAATGCAAAGGGAACTCAAGGGATTGGGACTGAACAGCTGTGTAGCCTTAAGAAAACCTCTAATCAGTGAGCTTAATCGGAACAAAAAGGCTTCAATTTGCTAGGGAGCATAAAGATTGGACTCTGGAGCAATGGAAGAAGGTCATGCGATCGGATGAGTCCAGATTTAACCTGTTCCAGAGTGATGGGCACATCAAGGTAAGAAGAGAGGCAGATGAAGTGATGCACCCATCAGTCCTAGTGCCTACTGTACAATCCTGTGGGGGCAGTGCTATGATCCGGGGTTGCTATAGTTGGTCAGATCTAGGTTCAGCAACAGTATGTGCCCAAAAAATGAGGTCAGCTGACTACCTGAATATACTGAATGACCAGGTTATCCCATTAGTGGATTTTTTCTTCCCTGATGGCATGGGCATATTCCAAGAAGACAATGCCAGGATTCATCAGGCTCAAATTGTGAAAGAGTGGTTCAGGGAGCATGAGACATCATTTTCACACATGGATTGGCCATCATAGAGTCCAGACCTTAACCCCATCGAGAATCTTTGGGATGTGCTGGAGAAGGCTTTGAGCAGTGGTCCGACTCTGCCATCATCAATATAAGATCTTAGTGAAAAATGAATGCAACACTGGACAGAAATAAATCTTGTGACATTGCAGAAGCTTATCGAAACAATGCCACAGTGAATGCGTGCCGTAATCGAAGCTAAAGGCGGTCCAACAAAATATTAGAGTGTGTGACCTT
>CAEMYA010000024.1:1878919-1907505 GCA_903131615.1 Diplodus sargus
TTTTGTGGTGACTTATTTTTTGGCCAGGCAGTGTGTAAAAAATGTATATTTATTTCATGTTTAACATTTTGCAGTGAAAGTATTATCATTTAAAAAATAAAAATGAAGTATAGGCCTGCATGTGCATAATGTAGATATTTGAGTAAATTGATTGATTGATTCTTACCCCCAATTTCCACTGGATACGTCTCCGCTGCGTTGCGTCTCCGCCACGCCAGCGGAGCAGATTCGTTTCACTTTAGTCTATGAGTCAATCCCTACCAGGTCCGCTGCGCTGCGTACCTGCTCCGTCCCAGCTCCGGCAGTCCGGAGCCCTCCGGCACAAATACGCAGGACTTCTATTTCTGGCGGATGCCGGAGCACGACCTATAACTGCGGTCGGGAGTGATTATGTGATTATCGCGGGAACTTCTCGTCCTCCTGACGCCAGCTGTCTACCGTACTTCGCCGTGGCGCACTCAAACCGCAACCGGTGGGGAATTGGCGGACGGCGGACGCCGGAGCAAAACCGGATCGGAGCTGCAACGCAGCTGACACGTATCCAGTGGAAATTGGGGGTTAGAGTAAATAAGAGTGAAACAAGTAGTAGGATTAAGCATCTTAACAGCATTTATTTTCACGTTTTTGCTTATTTCTCAGAGAATACCCTAATAAAAAAGTCAGGTGTATATAGAGTACAATTTGATTCTGATCCAAATACAAATCTTTATCTAGCCCACTTATGTCGATTTTGGATTAGGCCTGATTGAATTAAAGGGGCACTATGCAACAATTTTTGCAAAAATTACCCTAATAATGCAGGCTGAAAGTCATTCTGAATGTTCTTTGACACTTTCTGGGTCGTTTGGTGGTTGCTACGACTTCCCCTAGCGCTTCTGGGCGGAGAAACGGAACATGCAACTTGCTGCCACCGGGCCGAGTTCAATCCGGATGTGAGTCGGCGGAAGTATCCCACCGCAGCCCCTCGAAAATATAGTCAGATTGTAGTTTCGAAACTGCTTTACGGCAGACACACCCCCAAACATGGAACCGGGTGGATATAAACTGCCAGTTGCAAGGCAATTGTTGTATTCATCATGGATCAGTCGACTAAAAAGAGACCCAGGAAGCCACAGTCGGAGGAACAGAAGAAGAAGAAAAAGGAGCTTGACAAAAAAGAGCCAGACACGAGTAAACATAGGACAAGCTTTTGAGGAGTCCGAAACGGACGCCGACTTGGCCGTGTTGTTGTTGAAATTGTGAGTGGGTGAACTTTGTCTTTGCAACGTGACTTGATAGTCTTTTGAACAATGTTATTGCTTGACTGTTTTATTGTGAGCCCTGTGTGTGTTTAGCTTGGTTTCTTGATGGCTAGCTCGATAGTTATCGGGTGTTTAGCGTAGCAGTCACATGCTACCAAACACGTTTTTTTGCGTTCTCGCATGATTTGTCGCCTGTATCATGCGATTTGTCCGGCTGACCATAGAGCACTAAGTGCACTAATGCATTGCCAGACATGACTCGCTGTTTAGCCGGCCGGCTTCTTTGAAAACAGATGCACATGGTAGCGTAGTAGCAGCTAGGTGGGCGGGGGATGCTCGTCAACAAGTCTTTATGACAGTGTATCTGCGCCGAAGCTGTAGGGGGAGCCCTGTAGCGAAAAAGGTATGCACAAATCTGGTGCAAAGCTAGAAAACGGCGAAGGAATCTGGTCTGGAAACTGCTACTGCATAGTCCGGCTTTAAAGAGGACTGTAGGGCCAAGTTATGTGCTCCACGGTGTACCATTCTTTTTTATTCAGTAAGAATCAAAGTAAACTTGCTTTCCATTTGCTTCTATTCATTCTAATTGAGTAAGGCAGCATCACACAGGCCAGTCATGCCAACACAATATGTTCATACCTGAGTTGTCACAGAGAGGAGCACCAATTACACAGTATTTTAAACATTGTTTGAATCAGGTCTTACTGTCAGACAGTGCAAGTGTTTCACTCGCATTTGCCCCTACAAAAATGTATGTGCGAACCGGGGAAATTATTTCGCCGATCAGTGTGCGAGCAAAGGTCACAAGTTACCGTCACAACCTACTTTGTCTGCGATCGTTAAAAAACTACAATCCTCTGGCCGCAACCCACTAATCACAGTAGTTTTCTGTAATGACGAAACCAGTGTCACGTGAGAGGTGACAGGTCAGTGGACTGTGGTAAAGTTAGTTTTATGTTATGGATTATGGTTATGGATATTCGGCGGATGTTCACTCGGGTCCAAACACGACATTAGTGAGGTTTGCCCAGTGTTAGCAGCACGAGGACGGTTAGCTCACCTCCTAGAGCCTTGCGCTGAATCACTGGAAACTGATTTTGGGACCTATGCCGACAAGTTGCTATTGATGCTCCTAGCATCACAAGCCGAAAGAGGAGCAAGCAGAGGCGTTGTTTTCCGAGGACGGAGGCGCCTGGGCTGGAGGCAAATCCACGGAGAACGCTGTTTCCCTCCATCCTACTTTCCAATGTCCAAAATGTACATGCTGTTGTTTTTTCTATCCTGCACTATCCTGAGCCATTGAAACTAAATTTTGTTCCCATTGCACTGTAAAGTGTAATTCGAATGACAATAAAAGAAAGTCTAAGTCATTAAATCACTTGGCATAAATATATTGATACAAAATACTTGCACTTTTTTTCAACATCTTCCATGGCATCAATGTCAATTCCATGTCATTTTTTCTTGGCTCAGGTGGTTAACACTGAGTGATGCTGTCTAACTTTAATGTGTTCAATATATTTCCACTCACATTCAACTGTCAAACACAGACACACCGTCTCTATCTGATCCACGATTTGTTCTCTGGAAATTTCCCACACAGCTGATTTGATAACAGCGGGTGGCTCTTCTAGCTCTGGTGTCTTTTGTGAATTAGCCATAAGTGCATAGTGCACCACAGTGTCTTCTTCCTCATTTTCGTTTATCTTGTCTTCTTCTCCTTCTGCCTTTGTTGTTTAATGGCAGCTGAAAAACAGCTTGTAGGCACATGAGCGCCACTTACTGAGTTGGAGTGTGGATCAGAATGATTATAATTTCACACATGAACTTATGCTCTGTCCACATGATTGTCAGATATATTCATAAAATCACTGAATGCACCGAACCTTGAAGTCTGTACTGACTCGGTTCGGATGACTACGCAACCCTGGTAAATTGTGCATGTTGAAACCCCACAGGTGGCAGGTAATAAGAGACTTTTCCACTTCAAATTTACTAAAAATGTTAAAAGTGAAATCTAGCTGATGGTGGATCACGTGAACAGATATAAAAACACAGTGGAGGTAGTTAAAAGTAATTGACCCAAGTCACCCAACATGCACAATCGACCCTACATAGCAAGTTAAATAGATCGTAAAACATTGAAAATCAGTCAGTGTGTCTGTGAATGAGATGGTGTCTCTTTGGTTAGGAGAGGTTTCTGGGGACACTGATGAATATCCTTGCCATTTCTACTGTATTTTGGGTAAAAGGAAAGCAAGGGCTCTTAACACTTTGAATTTAAAAGGTGTGTGTGTGTCACATGCTTAAGGTTCACTGCCACAGCCATTATGTATTCACCCCGGTTCAAATTCCCTGACCAATTTCCCCACAGGAACGCTGGCCTTATAATGACACAATGCAAAAAGTCACTATACATGCACATAAAGATATGATAATACATGTCAAATTAGCACAGATGCAATCACTACACAAACACCAACCATGCAGGCACACACACACACACACACACACACACACACACATCCCTGCTTGGTCCAAAGAACATGCTCCAATTAACATCTCCTTAATCGGCGCTCAGCGGACCCCCCACACCCAAAGCAGAACTGTCAGAAACCCAGCAACCTTTGGAATCGGCGAATCAAAGAGCAGACATCTCTCAACAAGGAAGTAATTGGCCTGACCCTGCGACCTCTGCTGCCTTACATGGGGAACACATCGAATCAAAACCAGCTACTACAAAACACGCCTACACTGCTAACTAGCTCCTTGGTTGCTTAACACACACACAGACCTAATGTATACTGCAACACACATACACACATGAAGATGCGTCATTAGTGGCTGTGCTGCGCTCATCGCTCATTAGACACAAACTAGGGAGAGATGTTTAGTTGATGGGGAGGTGAAGTGACTTCTACTGCACATACACACAGAACACAGTCACATAGGCATACGGACAAACATAAAAATGACTGGGTCTTCATTTAGTGTGGACAAGAAGCTGCAGGGCTAATAAGGCAGTCTTGCAAATGGAGAAGAAAGAGGAGGAGAGGGAAGAAGGAAATGATGGAGTGACTTCCATTCCTCCCTACTGTTGAGAGGAGTTTAAATTGATGTTGGGACAGAAAGATCGGGACTTTTTTAATTAATCTCCTTGGAGGGAAGACATGTCTCCATACTGTATACAGTATGCGAGTTAATGCCATCATTAGTGGTTTGTGAATACATACATCCACATCACTGCTTTCAGATTCAAAAGTCAGCTTATCAGTAAAAAGTTTGTTTATCAAGCTGTCATTTTTTTTTCTCACTGTATTTAAGCTATGGGTAATGTGTCACATTTGTTTAATGTGAGAACTGTGGATCCTGTTCCAGTCGGTTCATAACAGCAACATTTTGCACGGCATTCTGAAGTAAACCCATGCAAAGCTTTAATGTTGATTTTAACTTTGGTTAACTAGCTGCTTATTTGTGTCTTAGAAGAAAAGCTGACTCTTACAGATTTTTGTAGGTAGACTCATAATTCTGAATCTAAAGAAGTTATCAAAAGGAAATTTAGCTAAAGGCTGTTTTAAGCAGCCTCTTTAGTAGCATTGAAAAGTATGCTGCAGAGGCCTTATGGTAAGGTTTAAGCAAAGAATTTTCACTTTCTGGTATGACCTGGACTGTAACAAAGAATTGAAAAGTAAAAAGAGCCATCAAAACGTTCAGAACATATTCCTTGTGTTATTTGTGCATGGTTCCTGCTAGACTGTAAAATGCATTAATCAAACCAGTACGATAAGCTTGATTATTTATTTATTTTTTGTAAACACGTGTTAGAGATTAGAGATATGGTATCACTTATATACTTAAGCTAACTTAAAGTTCTTATGACAGTTATGCTAGCAAACGGCATGAGTCATCCTTGGAGTCGTGTTTCTGTTTACTTGATTAATGTGAGTCCAATATTAACTTTCATTTTATCTCAGTTTTTATCTCCAACTACTGCTGGGGGAAATAGCTGAATCTTAAGATGCTATATGCCTTGTTATATATGTATATATCAGTTGTTAATTCGGCTGTCTGAAGTTCCATGCTAAGCATAGGGTGGGTTTATCTGAGCTCTTCAGCTGAAAATGGTTCAGAGCAGTGTGACTTAACCTAATGGCCAAATTGAAACCAAAACAAATTTCTGAGAGATGCTAAAATCTTCCACAAAAGTTGAGGGGAGCAGCAGAGTTGGATGATAACTCTTTGCCTCAAACCCATTTCCAATTCTTTACCCCTAACCCTCAAGTAGTTCCTCAGAATGCAGTTACAAGGTGTAGAGGTTAAAATCTCTTCCTATGAAATGTTAGTGTGGCAATTCTGGTATTACCACAATACCACAATTTATCCGAAGAAAATAGAAAAAAAAAGAATGGACACTCAATACATCCATTACACAACTCTACAATCAATCAGGTCGTTAAATAATGTGACATTAGCGAACTGGCTAGTTAGATATTGTTTTTTATGCTTGTCATACAGAAAAGGAAAAGATGAAGACACAGTAGTTTTGAAACATTAGCATTAATAAAGGCTGCAAATATATCAGTGTGCTCCAGTCCTTCTCCTGTCTTTGAAATAATCAGAACACCCTACCCTGCAGAATCAATGCACAAAAAAGACAGGTAGGTCTCAGTGGTAGTAGCAACTGGTGTGTTGGGATTGTTCACTATGAGCGAAGCCTCTCACATATTGATTAGTTTTTTAAAAAGTTAAATGTAATAAATATGGACTTCTTCTCTAAACACTTAATATTCCAACGGTTGGCCAAAAAAGCAGCTAGAACCTGATTTAGGAAACACTATGATTAGTTGTACATAAGGGGAAAGATTAATGTCAACTCAAAGTCACATAGGGCCTAAGAAACTTTGGAATTCATTATTGCTCCTCATTCAATAAGCAGTAGAATGATTTAAAGATGTAATGGTACATTACTGACTCACACAAACACACCAACACACTGTACAAACACACCCAAGCATAATAATCAGCCCATACCTGTATATATCTTTAGATATCACACATACTTACACGCGATAACACAACATAATGAAGGTGTTTGGCAGCCATTGTAAGGGCTGTTGTAAATGATGACACCCAGTACAGGAGTTAAGTGTTATTCATTCTATATACACCACATGCTGTATGCAAATGAAGTGATTTTATTTACTGGACTTGGAGGAAAAACTCATAAGATTGTCCCAGTGGTTTATATCGTTAACCAGGTGTAAATATTATGTTATTTGCATTGTTATTGGGGGTAAATATGTTTCCTGTTCACGTTGAGCGGACAAGCAGACTTAATTCCGTATCAACATACATTTAAATGGCACTAGGTTTCAGTGAAGGGGGACTTATTTACAGAGTGCAGACTTTTCCCTGCCTTGCATGTATTTGCATTTACATTAATGCACACAAGCACACACGTACACATTTGCATAGAACTACACATGTGAATGTCAAATATATATACGCAACAACACTTAGATCACAAAAACATACACACAACAAACAAAAGCAAAGCATGTACACTTATACACCTACTCACACACAAACATAATTGCACACACGTACAGTTTAATCCACATGCAGACACAAATACACACACAGTTACACGTAAACATCTCATCAGTACACTCTCTTGTGTACTCCCCTAATTTAACATATGAATATACACGCACACACACATACACACACACACACACACACAAACATGTACTCCCTCAGAATCACCCATCGACACACTCATACCCTCCTCATCTCACCGCACATTGCAACATACGTTCGGACCCGTACACAAACATACACGCACTGTTAGTTAATCACCGTGTTAGATAGAGAGCGGACGCAGCCTATGCTAATGTCTCAGTTAATGCCTCGGTGGCTCTCCTTGAGAAATATATTTATCGCTTTATTATGGGCTCGTTTCTATAATTCATAGGAAGCACGCCACCCTAGATCACTCCCAGATGAATAGAGCCAGTGAGAGTGGAGAGATGTAAGTGTAATTCACTGAGGTCTACTGCCGTTATGTCCCTCTCCACTTCTCTCTCTCTCTCTCCCTCTTTTTCTTTTTCTCAGTGTCTGTAGTTATGGATCATAATATTATGATAGCTGTTGGTTGTGCATGCACCATTAATGTTGTTGCCTCATGGGTGAGAAAAACTGTTTCAGCAAATACAGACCCCTCTGGGAGAAATCAGAGACAGTGAGATATTATATTAGATGTTTCAGTATTATCTTATCTGCTTTAGTAATGCTATTGTTACCTATGCCAATTCAGTTTCTATGTAGTGAAAGACTAAGACTAAAGGTCAACACACAACCACAGCATCATGACGCCTGTCAATGTGGGTTGGCATGCTTTGAATTGTCAGTATAAATCTAATTCCACCAATTTTACACATCACAAGTGTGATGTAACTATTGCGGAGTACTACTGTGTTTGTGAGAAAGTAGTACAAAGACATTTTTGACTCCAGAGGAGACTGCATGTAATCTGATGAATTGCCCCTACTGATGTCACTTAGTGACTAAGCTGCATTGTGGGTAATATAGTTTTTTGTTGGACCTCTGTTATGACTGGGAATAGGAATTCGTTACCATGAGGGAAAAACAGTCCCGATACTGATGTCTGGGCATTGTGTATCTGTTGATACCCGATACCAATCCGATACCATTGTTGAATTAATAATAAACTGTATACCAGTCTCAGAAAAATACTTGCATGGTGGAAGAGATATCCTTGGCTGTAAGTATTCCAGTAGGCGACGGAAGCCCTCATCTTCAACAACTGACATTGGTTGAGTATCTAAAACAATGAATTCTAAAACTTTCTGTGTTATTGCCAATGTCGGAAACTTTTCGCGTCAAAGTGCATCTGCCAAAGTTAGTTGCTGGGCTGTACTGTCTCCTGCTCATTTGGTTTTGTTGAGCTGCAGGAATTTGGGGTGCTCCTTACCATGGTGCTTTTGGATGTGCTTGATTAAATTGGTAGTATCTTATTTTGCAGTACTACCGCCACCCCTCGACACATTTACTTTGCAGACATTGCAAACAGCTGTCGAACTAGTTGCCGTGGCGAGTGTGAAATATTTCCACACAGCCGACTCTTTGGCTTGCTCCATGTTGCTTAACGCTTAACTTAGCTCTTCCAGTATGCGACACACGTGCTGCTTACAAATGACATAGTATGTGCTGCGACGGAGGAAAAAAAAAATGGATTGGCCAGTGGATCTGTTAATTTTTCCGATCCCCGATCCAGCTATTTTGTCAGTGTCGTGGCTGATATCCGATCATAATAGGGGATCGGTGCACTCCTAGAAAATTGCCACAATTAAAAACACAAATGTAAGTAATATAAATAGGGCTTGTGTACTGTGTGTCAAGCACAGCATCATCATAGTTTATCTACTTCTGGAGGAGGTGGGACTATGGCAATACAGCGGTGCATGTGTCCACAGAGGACCAAAAAAATAAACCCAGCTATTTAAAACAGTAAAAAAAAAAAAAAAAATGTTGTTTAGTGTTCAAAGCACATGCAATGTTATTGTGCTTTTCTGTGCTGCAGTGGAGCCCTTTGTTTGGGACTATTTCTGACAGTGTGTGAGCCAGTGGAATATAGCAGAATTATAAATAATAAAATGAAAAAGAGAGAAATAAAAAACAGGAAGAAGGATTCCTCTTCTCTCCCTCCCAAGGGAGCGACCATTTGCTCTGACATTTGCTTTGCCTACCTGAGTGTTTTCCCTAAATCACCATGACTGCTTAAACCCCAGAGAAGGGGGGGAAAGGGGAAATAAATGAGGTAGAGAGAGGGAAAAAAAGGAGAGAAATTGGTGCAGGACGGAAGAAAGAAACAGATGGTTGAAGAAAAAGATACAGGAGGAAACAAGAAACAGGAAAAGAAGAACCACCGTTTTGACTCTTAAAGAATAGAACTGGTAGAGAATAGAGTAAAAAGCTGGAACAACAAAGGAGAATGGAGGAAGGAAAGCATGGATTCATAAAAATGACAAAAGTGAAGAAATTGAGGGAGAATTAAGGAATGTAATAGCTTGTACACCACTGTGATGGTAATGGTTTATCATGTCAAACTGCATGTAGAGTCAAGATTATGTATAACTGACCCTCAACATTTACCAAAAACAGCTAGGTCAGTGGGCCTCATTTGAGTTTGACAAAGGACAGGGGAGGGAAGAGGGAGGAAATGAGCTTTAAAAAGGAGAATGGATCACACTCATGCTGCCCTCAGTCATTCTTACTCTGCCCTACGTGACACACACACCTCATCCATTCACCTAAGCAGAAACTTTGAACAAGCATAACCAGGGGTTTCCGTATAGAGGTGGAGATTGTGTGTGTGTGGTGTTGTCAGTACGTTGCGGCCTGACAAAGGCCTGGGTCACAACACATTTACTCGCTGACATGACTCTAATTACAGTGCACGTGCGCGCACACACACACACACACACACACACACACACACACACACACACTTCTAATTATGTTGTGCTGCTGTGTCACTGCACAGTGGAAACGAAAGCCACAGAGGCCACACAGGGGCTACAAAGTAACGATGACTTGTTCTGTCTGGGTCTTTTCTGATGCATGGCCCGCACCTCCCCTTCCTTTTAACTTCATTTAATTCTGAACATGTATTATTTTTTAAACAAAGTTAAAAGTACACTTATTACATCTATATATGTTACACACTTTGTTTACCCTCGTCCTATGTTGGACACTTTATGGCAATCAGCATGTCACATAACAACACACACACACACACACACACACACACACACATACGTATACAAAGGAAATGCTTAAACAGCATGTTATAAAATGACTTCATGTTAAGACAAAGGAGATGAGTTGTGTCATTCTGTCCTTCCCTTCAGCCACATTTTCACTTCATTTACTTTCTGGCTGCCAGATGCACTCTGACTTTTCCCACCAGTCACTCCCCTGCCTGTCACCTGTTTCCACTCTGCCTTCTCTGTTTGTTTTTTTCTATTTCTTTTGCACATATTCTGATGTATCTGTGATTGTCTTTCAATGTGTAAGTATTAGTAGAATCATTGAAAGGATATCGTGATTTTCATGGGCAGCGCACTGTGATAGTATCATATTGTGAATTACTCTATTATTACAACCCCTTTCGTCCCCTCCCTCTCTCCCCCATTCTTGTCAAAATCTTTGGCTGTCCTATGTAGTATTGTAGTTTAATACTAAAGGCCCAAAATAAAGGACAAACACAAGAATTTAAGCCATGTTAAAACACAGAAACTGTGTTGACTTGATCTCTCTGACAATGGTTAGAGATGCAAGCTTGTGACGCATTGGTCACAGATTTGACCCCTGTCTGGGGGGATAAATCTGTATTGGGATAATGGAGATCCAGTAGCTTGCTAGTTAAATTGAAACTCTCGCCAAAATGCAACCTAGGCTTTTTTTGTGAATGTATATGAGTCAAACCTTCGTGTAAAAGCATAATTACGATGAAAGAGGCACTTGACCGTATTTTCATTGTCGGCTCCCATTTTCAATGGGAGTGCATGGGGCACTTTTACGCTAGCATCAAAATCGCTATTTTTCAACAATAAGAAGGCTCAACACAACATGAAACTTTGCTGGTAGTATCACCAGAGTCTCTACACCTGAACACGAGCATTGAGAACATTGTTTGTGTACACTGAGTTTACTAAAAAGAACGTCTTCAGACGTACTCGGGGATCGGCACTTCTTGGTAGAGTGTATGTGGTTTAGTTGAGCTGTGAGCATGTGTAGAGACCCTGGTGATACTACCAGCAAAGTTTCATGTTGTGTCTACTATTTTCAAATTTTTTAAAAATAGCGATTTTGATGCTAGCATAAAAGTGCCCCATGCACTCCCATTGAAAATGAGTTTGAGCGGAAAACGAAAATACAGTCAACCTTAAAAGTGCCTCTGTCGTCGTAATCATGCTTTTACACGAAGGATTGACTCATATACATTCATAAAAAAAAGCCTAGGTTGCATTTTGGTGAGAGTTTCACTGTAAACATTTTACACATGATCATCTTCATGAGCTATGCCCATTGTCAGCTGGGGTGTAGGGCGTGATTTAGAGGAAAAGTGTAGCTTAGGTCACCAGTGCCACCATCTTAAGCCTTTGTTTTAAACAATTAAACATATTTAAGATATTTATTTCAGTTAAATACCAAATAATGCACTGGTGATCATTCGGAAGCTGACCATTGAGAAGTCGTTCCATGAAACCTTTAGATTTGGTGTCTGGTTACATCAAAGACAGCTGTCATTGGTTGCAGATTGAAAGGTCATCATCAAACTGGGTCAAAGTTAGAACTGAGCGATGCAAAAAGCCAGAGAAAATGCTGCCACCAAATATGACATCTCTCATTCTCTCTGTGGTGAAATATACCACACACCACTGCAAAACATCTTTGTGGCTGTGCTCATCTACATATAATGAGAACTGGGCATTGTGTCAGAGGCGGAGCCATGTTCATTCCTATGAAAGCTGCTCAGTGGTGCAAGAAGCAAAAGAAGTGTGAAATCCCAGGTATAAATGCCACGACACTGTGGAGCTCATAGAGAATGCACACTAGAGACTTCTGGTGGTCAAGGCCACTACTACATGATTTAATGGTGCAAATCCACTACTCTTTTCAATTGTTTTTAGACCAAATGGATCCATTCATGATGATGAGTCATTCTGTTGGGTGTAATTTAACAAAAGAAAAAGTATCCACTTTTACAGCAACTTCTTTGACAATGTAAGCTTATTTTAACATATTTGGCCCCTCTGCATCACGCAAAGTTGTAATTACGGACCCAATTGGCTGTAAAGCCTGCTACTGTTTTCTGGGGGTGGGGTCTGGAGATCCATGGGATATTCTGTGGGAAGGCAATTGTTGGGATTTTAGGTTGGAAAAATGGTTGTCCACACTTACAGCTGCAAGGCCCAAGAAATCACTGTGATATAGACTGATGCAGATATTGGCCAGAATAGAATATTGACAGATGACATAATACTGAAACAAAAACTTTACCACACTGTCCAATAAGATTGCATATTATCAACAAGAATATGTGGCCAAATGCAGATCCGTATTTCGGTCCTTGACATAAGGGCAGCTGAGAACCTCTGAAGGTGTAAAGGGTCTGGAAGTTGATTAAGACTGAGGGGAGCACTCCACTACCTGCTTGCCCCTGAAAGAGCTCTTTATCCTGGATATGATGAGTCCCAAGGACCCCTCTCTCTAACCATCCAGGGATAGACTACGCCAGCATACATGTAGCCAGGCAGGCCAGGAGACAGAAGAGACAAATGCAGAGCAGAGAAATAAAGTGCCTCTTCACACTGCCAGTTAATAGTACCAGAGTGGGGAGAAGAACTGAGGGGAACCTCTTGGCTGCCTGACCCCATGAAGAGCTCTCAATCCCAGGCTCACTGAGTCCCAGAGCCTCTTCTCTCTTGTAGACCTCCAGCCCTGCAGCCCGGCTGGGTCAGAGCTAACCCCACAACCCTACTGTGGAGGCTCCGTAATAGGGCCTGGATGAACTCTTCAAGGGGATTAAAAGCCTCCTCTGTCCCCTGGGTCCTGCATTTTAAACCAGCAGAATTTTCACTTCCTCTCAGTCCAATTTTGGGACTACAGTTTTAAAGTAAGTATTGCCGACTGAACTGCTCGTCTTCAGTTTACATAAACACCGAAATAAAGGTTGCAGTTGAGGCAAGAACATTTTAGTGTGGAACAATTATGATTTCAGACATCAAATCTGATGAATGTGAAAGTAGTACAGGCAGTTTTGGACCTCTAGTGGAAACAAAACACAGTGAGGTAGTTAGGAGAGCTGCAGCATGGAGAATAAGTGAAGAGGCAGAGTGGCAGTTGAGTGGAGAGATGAAGTGGTGAACTGAAATCGGGGTGGGGGAGAAGAGACACAAAGATCAACACAGGTCAGAAGAGGGTAAATCAGGAAGAGAGAGGGGAGGAGAGCGAGCAGGATGTTAAAGTCCCATTCTGAGCTACTACACAGCATGTTCCTGATGTTTTATGAAATGCAACTTACAGTTATGAAGTTAAACCCACAACCTCAATTTTTCTAAAATCCCAAGTCTGCCGTAGGGCTGTCACACTTTGCAAAAAGTAATTTCCATCGAATTTGAAATGAAACAATTCATTCAAATAAATTCAAACTTTATCTCCTCAACAGCGTTTGCTGGGAATAGTTTAACTTTGAGCGTGTGTTTGTCATCATTGTAAAATGTGTTCCTGGAGACACCTTCTGCAGTGTTAACTACCACAGTGACAGTTTTGAGTAGATGAGATAAGTGTGAGATGTTTATGTTTGTCTTAAGACAAAATAATGAAATGGTCTGTTGTACCTGAAACTGTATATCTTTTTATTTGAACTGGTAATTTCACTCTAAATATTTTTTTCCCTCATATTAAAACACATTTTTTAATTTTGAATAAACAGTGCCTGCACCAGTTTTTTTTTCCATGATGGTTGGTATATTATTGAACATGTTGGCAAACCATTGAGTACCTTAGGAAGTAAGATATTCAACAGTGTTACATTGTTATATATATTGCATTTAGCCATTCAAACTTGTATAAACCTTTGCTTGAATGCAATGGTAACTCGCATTTGCACGGAGGGTTGTCATAGAACAGTCTCTTGGCCAGGTGCAATTGCCAAAAATAGAAGAGGATAGCCTTGCAATTGTCCTCTTGCAAAATCCCTAAATTGTCATAGTTCAATAACAGTTAACAGTGTGCAGATTTTTTATGGATTAAACAAACAAATGATAATACGGAATAATTAGTGATCTCTAGAGGTGCTGATAGGTGGATTTTGTGACTTGGAGACAAAGCCAGAATAGCTGTTTCCAGTCTTTATGCTAAGCTAAGCAAGTTGGCAGCTGACTCCAGCTTCAATTTTAACAGAGAGACTCCCAAATGTTGTCCAATGATGCTCATACCCCAAAAAATCCACAATTTACTCAAAAGTAGCGATGTGTTTAGTTCGATTGCTGTCGCTACTTCTGAGGTAGTAAAGTCAGCTAAAAAGACCTAATTCAAGCTGATAAACTTATACTTTGAAATATATTCCACCAATCAATCATTGCACAGAATAAACACTGGCTACAGCATCAGAGATTGAGTTGATGCAAACCAATCAAAGCCTGTAATATAGACAAATATCAGTTGTTGTTTTTTTATTTTGTTTTACTCACTACTCATTGTAATTCCAGCTCCCCTGCTGCTTCCTCCCGTCTTGTTGTCTATGATGGCATGTCACAGTGGAGGGTGCCGTCATGTCAGGGGCTGTGCAGGGTTAAACTCTAGCACTCTCATTCCATGAGGCAATTAGGCAAGCGGGCATTTACGAGCTACTGGGATTGCTTCAGTCACTTGTGGGAGGTAATTTGGTGCGTTTTATGTAAATGTGACTAGAAACAAAACAGAGTTGTTGTGTTCTTTCATCCTACATTTTTGTCATAGTTCTACATCATCTTCTTCCTCCATCACTTCATCTGTCTTTTTCTGTTGCCAAAACATCAACAAGCTTCTTTCTCCACCCACCTCTTCCTCTCCTTCTACCTCTCTTCCCCTTCATCTCTCCTTACCCTTCCATCTCACTCGTCCACATTTACCAATCTCCCACAACACCTCTCTTCCACCATACAAATCTCCCCTTCTCTCTCTCTCTTTCGCTCTCTCTTAGTCAGGTGACACCAGCCAGACCACTAATTAGAATTCTGTCACTAAGTAAATGCATTGTGACCGGTGGCTGACAGCCCTGTGTGTGTGTGTGCGTGTCCAAGCGTGTGTGAGTGTGTGACAGTTTGGGCAGCTTGTTGGCGGTGACGATGGCAGCCGCCTGGCATTTTTAACGTGGCAAGGTGCTGCTCTCGCCACTGACCTGACAGTCATTTAAATTACACAGAGGATGGCGTGTGTGTGTGTGTGTGTGTGTGTGTGTGTGTGTGTGTGTGTAAGGAGAATGAGAGGGAGGTTGAGGAAGGACCATTAGTAGCTGTGGGATAATTCTCTGACTCGCAGGTTGACTGATTGTGTAGCTGACTGACTCACTGACTCATTGTAAGAAAACAGACAGACAGATAGGCAAGGCTTGTTTACCATGTCAGCTCAGCAATATAACACAAATCTCCCTCTCCCTCATTGACACACGCAATCACACACACGCACACACAAGCTTGGAGAGAAAAAATGTAATGTGAGGAAAGCAAAAGATGAGAGGGAAGAAAATAAAATGGCAGAAATGAAGTGTGAAGGAGCTGAAAAACAAAAATGGCTTTTATAGCCTGGCAATCAACTTTTGCAGGTTGATGAAGAGATTGACGGGTGAGGGAAGGAAGGGATGGTGAAGGCAGCTAAATCTGTAAACATCATTTACCTGTCAAAGGTATTTCAGTCATACTAACATTATCTTTTCCCCAAAAAAGTTCACCATCCACGCTACAACACCAACAGAACAAGAGAAAAACTGATAATCTCTTCAGGTGAGCAGACACAGGACGTCAGAAATGGCAGTGGTACAATCTTTTCTGAGCAGTAGCTTTCTGTCTTTTTCAAAGTGATGTTTGTCAAGAGCAAATGTAAATTATGGGTTGCAAAACAAGTCAAGATTGTCAAAAATGACCACTGTTTATTAGGATGTTCACAAACTTGTTTTCCACATCCACACAATCCTAGCTATTCACCCACTTTAGACAGCATTTTTGGAAAAGATGTAGGACTAAAATAAAGAACATATTTTTCTATTTCTGTGTAAGAGCAAACTAGTCACCATTTAAAGCACACATCACCAGCAAAAATGATCGAAAAATACATTTAACAAATGTCTCAATGACGTGTAACTGAATCATACATTTCTCAGCATATTCTACAAACAGTCATTTCCATACCTGTGGTAACATTAAAATAAACAGAGAATGTCACTAAATAAAGTAATACAGTTATTTTTGTTTATGCAGAAATGTGAATAAATTGAGCTGGAAAAGCTTTGCTGTGTGTAAGCACATTACTTAATGTTCAAATGTATGCTCAGTATATCACATCAACTTTTGCTGTAAAGTATAATGATTTTGTCTTTTAAACAAAATAGTTTTCATCATCTCTTTGCTGGAGTAAAATAATGCCAAGACACAGCATATAATAGCCATGTTACAAATATCTAACAATGCTAGTAAAATGCCAACAGATAGGACTGAGAGATCAGTGATCAATCGGATTAGGCTCTTAAGTTGTTTGAATCCTTGAATAGAAGATGGTAGCCTGATCAGTATAGGGATGGACCTGCTCTCCACAAACAGAGATGTCATACAGCATGTAAATTAGCTCTAAGATTGCTCTGGTATGAATGTTTGAGAGTTGAGTTTTTGTGTGTGAGTGTGTGTATCAAGTTGGAAATAGACTCCGTGCTGAGTTAAGAGGAGAGCCAAACCATCAAGAGGCAGAGGGAGAGACTGTCAACTATTGATTGGAGTTGGCATTCGAACAAATAAACCCACTTGCTTTTCTCTCAGATGCAGAGATTAAGTCTCACTTCAGAGTAGTACTGATCAGTATGACATGTCTGAACTTGTTGCATTTGTGAGTAGAAACAATCCAGATTGTTGGGTATTGTGGGACTGTTGAGTTTGAAGAAGAATTTAATTTGACCTGTACATGATGTCATTTTTGCAATAATTTCAGTTTTAAATCAATTTAGAACGTGGAAAGACGTTTCCAGATTTGTCCTTGTCTCCCTGCCTTGTACCTGATTCCTAGCTTGTACAATATCCCTATTTGGTCTCAGCTGTCAGGCAGAAAGGAAAGCCATTTTTGTCCTTGCATCATTTGCTTGAATTTGACCCTTGGACTGTAAACCGCCAAGGTGCCTAGTGTACGTGCAACTAGAAATGGACGCACCAACAATGGCTCTGGAAGTGTCTCTATGTAGCAGCTCAGCTCAGAAACTTTGGTGCTTTCTGTCATCTCCTTCCAGTTTCTCGCCTTTTTCCCCACTTGGATTTACATCAATAAATGGTATCATTATTGCCACTGACAGTAACAGGACTACCAATGCTATTAGGTTAACCTATCAAATGTTCTGCCAAGAAACCTTGGGTCCTAGCATTGATGTGGATACCACTTGACATGCACCATTGTTGCAGACCACGCAACACTTCTTATGGCAATGGCACGTCACCCTACCACAATGCAAAAGCGGGTCTGAAATGGCCAGAGGAACGTGATGAAAGGCTCACGGTGTCAACTTTGAGCCTAAACTCCACGTATTTAGATCTGATCAAACTTGCTGGAACAAATCTAATCTCAGCCCTCAGGACCTGAAGCATCCGCTGCCAACGCCCTGGTGCCAATCACCACAGGACAAGCCCAGAGATATTGGGGCCATGCCTCGATAGCTCAGAATTTTGGTGGCTCTAGGGGGACACTCAAAATTAGGCAGGTAGTTTTGATGTTGTGGCTGATCTGTGTATGTCATGAAGTAAATTAATACAATTCTGTGATATGTACCAATTTTTATTCTCTTGTGTCAATGGTGGTATGCATTGACACTGCCTGGACCAGCGGTTGGCAATTAAATTACATTACATTTTTTTGCTGAGAACATTCACGCTTAAATAAAGGCTTTGTCTATTGTCTTGATGTCACATCTAGATCCGATGAAGGAAAATGGAATAGCCGGGAATGATGGCTTAGATTATGTGTGTTTGCATGCCCATGTCAGTAGGTAGGGACTCAACTGTTGAATTATTTGAATTGCATAAAACGTATCAAAGAAAGAGGATAGAATGTTATTGTGGTATTGGGTATAAAGGAGAGAGGGGGAGCAGAGTAGACCCTTACGGAATAGTCCCCTTGAAGGCAAACAGTGCTCAGTGTCACCACCAGCAGACAAGCCACAATGACAGCAGCATGGTAAAACACCTCTAATGCACCTCTATGGGTTTTTACTGCTTCTCGTATTGCAGCGAGGATACACACATGACACATGGCTGCACACGCACACATACAAACACACAAAACAAGCCAGCGACACTTGAGATTCACGTTTTTGTTTTTCAGCGGGGCAACATGCTTCAGTACAAACTCACGCACGCAATGTGGATATTTATTATTCACGCTTTTGTTTTGCACACAGACAACATGCTCGCTGGAGAGAGGGAGGAGGGAGGGAGGGAGCGAGGGAGAGAGAGATAAATAACAGTGATAAGTCTTGTCTTGTCAGAGGAGAGGAGAAGGGCTGAGTGACATACGATTGGTCTCCCGGTCGTGAAATATGCATGGCTTTTTCAGCAGCCAGAGGAGAGGAGAGGAGTTAATTTAGGCCTCTCGCTATGCTCGGGGTAATTAAAAGAGATGATCGATAGTTTCCCCCCCGTGACTGATAACAACCAACACACATACACACACACACGCGCACAGATGTGCAAGCAAACATACAAGGAAGACACTGACAATGCACAGACAACTGCACTGAGTAAACATAACAATGCACAGTCGAGTCTGCAGAAGCATACAAAGAAACAGTGAATAAAAAGGCAATGATGAATGTAACCTCATACAGGCAATGTCAGGTTATTGACAAAAAAAATGTTTTTTAAGGTTGTTGGACAGTAAAATTGTTGATATTAGGGTGTTAGGTTACCAGATTAATCGTATGTTTATGACAATCTTTTACAATTTTTTAAATCGTACATACAAATATGCTCAGCCCAGAAAACATCATAGATGAATATAAAATCCAGAGTATCACACATACATTTTCAAACAACAATACTGTACAAGAAATAAGGGATATCAGTTTCCACAACCTACTTTCAGACTTATTAAAAAAACACATGTAATTGTAACCCATGACTATACTGAATAGTAAAATAAACTTAACTATAGAAAATAATTGTGAATGCTCAAATTTCCAGACATTGACCATAACTACTGCATCATTCACTTTTAGCAGGCATAGATAGCAGCAACAAATCTGAGGGCCCCCTTTCGCCATGGAAAGGTTCATACATGTCACTCTCCTCACACCCCTATCCTCAAGATGTAGAATGTATAAGTACTGATTTAGGGTGGTATTTTTGTGTTTGGCAGTATATTATCAGATGGTTTCTTCTTCAGGCTTGGTCTTTAATTGTGTTTTACATGAGAGTTTTTTTTTTTTTTTCTGTAGATGTGGAGCATTTCAGATGAATACTCTTTAGCCCTCAGAAAGGTGTGTGTTATACTCCAGATGTATCTATTCTCCCATCCGCCATTTTAATTAGGTGGCTCCCAGTCATTTCACAGTTGCTTTCTACGTTTTTTGGGGGGACAAATAACTCACAAAAGAAAGCCAAGCCAGATTAAACACTATTATAGAATGCAATCTATTGTCACTTAACAAGTGTTTCCTCCTCTTCATTATCCCCCTAAAAATGAAAAATCAATTTAGAATTCATGCTGCTGTTCCTGGATGTTGATTTGTATTCTGTAGTCTCTGATAACAAGAAGAAGGACAAGAAGAAGAGAGCTCAGTCCTCCAATCTCTTCCATAAACAGGAACTCTGTCATCAATATTGTAGAGGAATCCATACTGCAGGACTAGAAGACTAATTAGAGCCAGCTCTAAATTATTTAACTCCCTCTGATTTTATTGATTTGTCAGTTCAGAGCTGCGACTTAGAGCTGTAAAATTGACTCTGCTGAAAGAGACATGCTCGTCTGCTGGTTTATGGATGTCAGCACATAGACAGGGACAGACAGTGATGTACTAATACAGCTGCTACACACATGCAGACACATGAAACAAACAGAAAGAGACAGAAAACAGACATACATACAAGCACATGCTAATGAAAAGGAAAGATTTAATGGACAATATAAAAACCATAAAGTTGTAGCATTAACCCTCTTAATTAACACTACTGCAATTAAACACTACCATATACTCAGCACACACCGAAAACACACACACGCAAACACCCAGACTCATAAACTAATTATGCATCTCTCAATTAACACGGATCTCCATGTGGAGAGCATGGAGCCCCAGGGATCCAGTTAGCCACCTGTTACTAATATCTCAACTCGAGCATGGTAACATCAGTACACACAGATGCACATACACACTCATTCCTCAACACTGGCCTTTAATCAAAAGCACAAACTGCAATAAACATCAACGCACCTCGAGCTGGCCTGACTTGTCTGGCTTGTTAGATGTTTGCTAAATTGGTTAAATGCCTAATTGTTTAATTGCAGAGGGATTATGTTCAGATGACTGGGAATCAATTGACCGGGCATGCACATTAGCACATGTGATGGACAGAAGAGGAAAATTATCTCATAGGCTGTGAAGCAAATCAGAAGCAGTGATTAACCAATCAGAGCAGATGTCCATTGATCCCACAGGCCTGGAGGTGAGCTGGAGCTTATGACAGTAATTGTCAAATAAATGTTATTAATGGAAAACTTTGATCATCTCTAGATTGATATTGAGTATTTCTTAATGTTTTGACATTGATTTTGAAGTGCTGCTTGGGAATAAGGCTCTTGGTAATGTATTCAGAAAGGGACGGAAGGAAAGGAATTCAGTTTGCAATAGGGATATCATAGACACACACATTATTTCCCAAAAAACCCATACAGTACGTTATCAATAAAAACACAATGTAGGTTTCAAGTGATGCTTTCTGGTGCCACTACAGAATAAAGATGAGAGCCCATGAACTTTTGCACTTAAACCTCGCAATAAACTGTCCATGTCCGTGGATTGTAATATAATGTGTATTCACTCAGTTTGGCATGTGCACCAGTTAAAACACATCTGTGGATACTGATGGTCAGTGTAGGACTGGCGTGCTTAACCTGCTGTGGCAGAGGAATGACTGGAGATCAGAGGCAAAGTAGAATGGGTCAGTAAATGGGGACCTTAATTAGCATGGCTAAATGCTACAGAGGGAACACATGCTTTTGGGAAAACTGATCAGCAGGGGATCCCAGCACGTCACACGCACAGACCGTAACGTGATGCTCCCACAACGCCACACAAGCCTGCAGCGTTTCAATGCACCACCTGATCCCCCCCACCACTGCACCAGTAGGGGAGGACAAATCTCCCTAAAAACTTGCTGTGAGTAGAGAAAACCTCTCTGGAAGATTTGCTGCTTCCAAACTGGGTGCCAGAAACAGTTCAGTAAGCAAGAATGGTTTACCGGCCAAATAGTAATCCTCTCCCAGTCGTGTCCTACCCTCTGGTTTGGTTTGAATGAGGCCTAATTAAAAAGTCCAACCAACATTGTCATCATTAGTTAAATCAACAATCCTGCCATTCATTCTACACCTAAAACTTAATTTCTTTAATGAGTGACCTTTTTATAGTGAGTTCCTGGATTTTGCAAATAAAATGCCTTATGCCACATTCAGACCAATGCAAAGTAAATATTTGCATTGTGTTATTCACACAAGTTTGAGGAGTTACATGTTTTTAATCGTGCCTACTCACGAATGAAAATAACCACGAAGCCCATCGGTATGATCCCAAATTGAAGAGAATTCAACATCACAATGCTGCCTTGTAAAAAGCCTGAATTCATGCTCTGTCAGGTCTGTTGGCCAGGAGACAAGCAAACGACTTTTGAAATGCATGTTTCCTGAATGGAGTGCTATGCTATACTGTGACATATTTTCAAAACCGACCCGGTAGTGTTTCTTGTTGGCTCACTTCACTCCACGACAGCTCCTTATTTGTCCTGTCTTGGTTTAAGTAGATGTGTTATCCTACAGTTCTTGGTGTTCTCAAATGTGTGTCCTTAATTGTTGTTCATGAATGTCCGGACACCAGTGACGTGAAGGTCATGACGTGGGTGTGAACGTCAATGCCAATCGCAACACAGCATCACGTGAACATTTCAGCTGAGTTCAATATTTTCAACTCGCTTGGCACAAAATTTTGCGTTGTGTCATTCCCACTCCTGATCATTAATGGGCAAATTATTTGCTCTGCATTTGGTCTGAACAGAGCATTACTGATTAGTCCTAATTGCAATGACAAATTCAGTGCCCTCTTAAAGCGCATCTTATCTGTTTTAAGGGTATTGACTGAATTACGTCGGTGCTACCGAGTACCAGATCACGTTAAATCATTTGGCGCAAAACTTTGGCACGTGAGAGTGCATCTTTAGTGTAACGTTATAAAAAGAAAGACAGAGTGAGACGTCTCCCCAAAACTCCAGCAGCACCTGAAATTGCATACCGACATGCAGTTTATTTTAATAAAACAATATGTTTATGCGTATTAAACCGAAAGTATGTGAACTGCAAACTATCTACATGAAAATATTACAATGGACATAATTTGATTCCTGAATCAACAATATAACAAGCACTTACCATCTAGTTCGATGGTCACACATAATCGGAATTCCCATTAACGCACAAAGCATAGAGTGTTAGCATTGCAACCATGATAAAAGTATATTTACAAACAAAATGTTTGATTTGATATGCTTCACATAAACAACGTGTGCTTATATGTACGGGCATGTACAAATTTTCATATGCTTTGGAATCTAAATTATATCTGCTGACTTCACAATGTTAGCTAACTCAAACTGCTACTCTGTAGCGTCAACACTGACCAGATACAGCAAGCTTAAGGGGTCAAAACACAAACTCAAAATGTTCAATTGCTTTGAAAATAGATCACTACTACTGGAGATATTCTGTGCCAAGAGATTATTCTTTGAGCACTAGGCTGATGAACAGGAACAGCTAAATGCAGCAGTGCTCTGTATAAAGTATATATTTGATTATTTCTGTTGTACATTTTAGTTTTCCTCTTTTATGAGGTCTGGTAATTGATTTTAAATGGACAGTTTTCAATTTCAGTTTAATTGTGCTGTGTGCAGTTTTCAGGGCTCTATTTTTTATTTAGGCATAGGATCTTATTTTATTTTTGTTAATGCAACAGCTAAATGTAGCAGATTATTTCAAAAGTATTTTATTCACCAGATTCATATGCACTATAGCGTATGCTACTGAAATAAAACTTTAAGTGACTTATGTGATGTGCATTGTCACTTGAAATATGACTAATGTTACTGTCTGAAGTGAATAATTTAAATGATAAGAACTGAAATTAAAATTTTTTGTTATTACAGACAGAATGAAGTACGGACAAAAGCTGCTGCTGGATACCAGTATGGAATTCCAGGTACCCAACCCTAATGTTCAGTACCTGCTGTGAAATACATGTTGGTTTGAATAGGCACCTCTGGGAGCCGGAGTGTGTGGGAGTGCAGCTGTGCATTTGTTTGTGCATACCTGTAATGTATCACATTTTTCTACACACCTGATGTCCCTGACACTGGTGGGCGTAAGTTCTCAGAGAGGTTTAAGTTCACAGGTTTATGGTTCATGGATCAAACAGTCATTTAATACTTGTGTCTGCCACACACAGCAAGCTCCTGCTGTGGTCGAATGACAGACAGACAAGAGCTAGTACAGTACATTACTTTTGGTGGCTGAGATAAAAGTGAACTCCACAGATTTCTTCTTAACATAGACAAGTATTTTAGTTGCCTAACCCAAACCATACCTTACTCATAACAATCAAACCATCATAACTGCTTGACAGTAACAAGCACACCATATAACACCGTAGCTGCGTTTGGCAGATATTCTAGTAAGCAAGAATTTAAAAAATGCTGATATCTAATATAATATATTAAATGTTCTCTTTTGATGATAGAAGTCAGCTGTATAATGTCCTTGGTGGCTGTGGATGAATTGTGCCAAGTCAGAGAAAACGAATGCCATGTCTTCTTTGGTTCGAAGAAAAGGAACATTTTTATTCCACAAACTAGAGGTTGAAAGACTTGGACAGTTTTGTCAGACCAACAGGTTCTATTGAAACGATTGCTATTTAGTTGCACGAAATGAAATGTAGGATCCAGGGTTTTTTGAGATGTACAACCATTGTCCAGATAGAATAGTGGACAGAGCCACCGTGACATCACCCATTTCTGCAGGGCCGAAAGGAAGCCCAATGTTGACCATACTGGCTGTCGCCATCTTGGCAGTGCCGGCCTGTGTGTAACTCCTGTTTAATCACAAATGGACAAAGAGGTGGTGCTGAGGTGGAGTCAAGTTAAACAAGCCCACCTAGCTGGAAGCTACCAAGCTAGTTAACACTAGTGAGCTATCTATGTTCACATATAAGTATTAGAGAATTTTGCCTCATGTAACTTTCAAACAGCCAGAATACTTTGTACATTAGCTGCAAGATATTGAGCCACAATTGGTACCTAGGGTGTGTGTCTGTTTATTATCTGAGGAAATGTAAAACTCACCACATACACTGAAATTGTAATGTTTCCTCCTGCTGATTTGTGACATAATACAGTGAGAGGCAGGCACAGCGGCACGTGTGTGTAGGAATATGGACGTTGTACGCTTGAGGGAATGTAGTGCCAAAAGAAAAGGACTGTATATATATATATCATATGCCACTAGTATGGATGAGTTTCGCATTAACTTTAATATTTTTGGTAAATACAGTGATTTCGAGTCTTGGCAAAAGGCTGAGTTGTCGTCAAAGGTCAAGAAAAGAAAAAGAGAGGAAAGCAGCGAAGAGGGAGAAGCGAAACAGCGTCTGTTTGGCGAACTATTTCTCTGCTGAAAAACGATAACAAATAAGTTGTAAAAAGACACACTGTGTGGCGTTTTTTTCGTGTTGGCAAGTAGCTGTGTAATAAGCGGGATAATGTATAGAACGGCGGTCATTATTGGGAAAATAAGTCCCTTCAGGATGGATCAGACCAGTTCGTCCTGTCGGGACTTATTTTCCCGATAATGACCGCCGTTCTATACACTATCCCTTACATATATACTGGGCCTTCTTTTTGGTGGCTAAAATGCGTCTTATAGCAGTAAAGCAGTCTTCCCTGTTGGTGTTACGCGTTGCTTCTTCACACAGCGGGAGAGCAGGCAGTCATAGGCAATACACTGACGAGGAATAAGATAAAACCCAATATCAAAAGACCCAAACTTTCACTTTAAGCCCTGTCATGGAAGGATAATTTAGGTATAGAGACAAAAATCATTCACCAGGCTCTAAACATGTTCATTTCTGCTGTTCATCGCAAACTAAATATTTACAGCCCTTCAATTGTGAAGTCCAATGAGTTTATCTAGTCACTTGGTAAGTTTTAACTTAGCGTAAGTTGTCCTGAGAGATACCTAATTCATATTGTTAATGGTTAATATTTTCAACTGTAGGGAGGTGACGACAGTCCCTATCAGTATTGGTCTCAGTGTAAAAAATCCTACTAATTTCAACCATTCCTAGTTGTGACACGTCAAGTTGGACACTAATTTGCATGAACTGCAAACTTCCCAATGCTGATATGTACAATCGCAGGTATCATAAATCCCTACATGACAGAGAACCATGACCTCTGACAAACTCAGCAGCCAACACAACAACAGCAGATGCTTCAGATGTAGGAGGATTGCAGTCAATCCATCACTCTCCAATCATTTATCAAGCTTTCTCACTCTCCCTGTTTACCGTGTCCGTCTCTCTCTCTCTCCATTTATCAAACTCTCCAAACCAAAAGAAAACCAGCGGACCCTGAGGAACACCTGGCCTGCTGTGACATCAGCCATCAAACACACACACACACACACACACACACTCACACACACACACACACACACACACACACACACACACACACACACACACACACACACACACACACACACAACGAATGAAAAAAAAATCCCAACAACACAAGAATTTCATTTCTAACCCCTGTGTCAATCAGCAGCAAAGATATGTGACTATTTTTCATGTAGCTGAAACTGTGGCAGCTCCACAGATGCTGTGTGTGTGAGTGTGTGTCAGGGCTGACTGGACACAGATTAGAGGTGGCGTTACAGGCCACTCCCTCATTGAGCAACAGCCAGAGTGTGACTGCTGTCCCTCTCTATTACTGCGACAGCCCTCTTTCTTTCTTTCTTTCTTTCTTTCTTTCTTTCTTTCTTTCTTTCTGTCTGTCTGTCTGTCTGTCTGTCTGTCTGTCTGTCTGTCTGCCTGCTCAAGTTTTTCCATCCTCCATCACGTTATTGCTCCCTTGTGCCCATTTATTCAGACTTGTTCTTCTGGTCATCCATTTGTCCAACTTTTTCTTACCCTCCATTTCTCCATCTGTCCAAAGCACAAAGCTGAATGGAACAATTGGACGGACTGGACCAAGCTGAACAGATCAGTGGACCACCTGATTAATAACAGCAGTCACAGATAATAATATTAGCTCTGCTCAAGAGGCGATGCAAAATCCGCTCCAGGTTCTGGTTACTGAGTGTTAAGCAGTGAGAGCAGTGTTTTTTGTCATGACTGTTGCAAATGCATTGCCAAATCTTCAGTGACTGCCCAAATAAATAATACAACAGTAGTAATTTACTACAGCCAAGGGTGTAGGTTTGGTTTTTAAAAGTTGGGGGACACAATTAAGTTTTAGTGGTTTTATTTTAGGAGAACAACAGCCAATTACAATGAATGAAACTTGAACCTTAAACCTAACACTAAGGGCAGGGCTCAGGCAGCATTCGTGTTGCCTGAGAGCCTGCAAAGCATTTACATCTATTTATAAACCCAGACTATTCAAAGTTCCTCTCATTGAGATTGTACTAAAACAACCTAAATATTGTAAAAGTGTGGGACACATCACCTTTATCCCCAATGTTTAAACAAAGAAAATAAACTGCATGTGTTGTAAATCCAACACATTTTCGTGAGAAAAGGGAGTGAAATAAAAATGTGTAACAGGGCATATCAATGTGTTTTGGACAATTGTGGGTGGCCTTGCAGGGCAAAATAGCGCCATTAAAGTAATAAAACCATCAATTAGCAACACTAAATATAATGAACCCATAGAGAATGTTCCCCCAACTGTCCCAGGGTCCAAAGCTCTCTAAAAGGTTAAAACCTAAAATTGATTTACTATCTAATGATAGCAGTTCTATTTCTCTCATCAACCTGGCAGGCTGGTTTTCTGTGTAAAAAAAAAAGAAAAAAAAAAGAGCCATACCTTGCACCAACCGCAGACACACATTATCAGCATTTAACAGTTAAAAGCTAGATATTTCCCTCAGGGGTTGGAGAAAAAACAGAGCTAAAAAGACAATGAATGTTGGACTTGTTGGGTGTTGGATGACCAGAAATATAGCTCCAAATAAATGTTAATGTCTGCTGGATGTATAAACAGGCAACTGTTGATGATGTTGAGTGGATAGCTTGTTCAGTTTGTCCCAAGTGTGCCAAACATCCCCAAAAATCCCCATTGTGAAATACAATGGAAATGTAAATAAGACCCTGGTGCTGCAGTATAACTAGTGACTAAGTGTCCAGGTCATATAATGTCTCTATCCTGCCCTGTGATCATTGCATCTTATGCAGTGTGTGCTGGGATTGACTGAACAGAAGAAAACTGTTAGATGGATAGATGTTCTGGTTAGTAGTTAATGCCATGGTTCTGTTTCAGGCGGTGAAGCAAGTTATTTAAATGGACACAACATTTAAATGTCTCCAGGACTGTAAGTGATTATTAAACCTGCATGAACCTTTTGGTTAATGAACCTGCTCATGATGGAAAGCATATATACACACTCATGGTAGTCCTTTCAAAGCTAAATAACATCAGTGCGGTTAAGATATGCATGTATCCACCCACACACACACTTAACTTTGCATGTATGTCTCAAACATACGTCTCTTCCTGTCAATAAATGTGTGTGTGTCTGTGTCTGTGTGTGTTTGTATGTGTGTGAGTGTGTGTGAGGGGGCGACAGACGTATCCAGTGGCAGTCCCATGAAGAATGAAGTCACCTGGCTTTCCCTGTCTTTGAAGGTCAAGAAGACCCACTTGCATATTCATGGCCGAGCGCGTGTTAGCATGTGTGTGTGTGTGTGTGTGTGTGTCTGTGTGTGTGTCTGTGTGCATTCATGCGCGTTCACGTGTGTGCCGGGATCGATGGCTTTTAATTGTTTTTTCCTGAGCTGTGGAAGGAAGTGCCAGCAGTTATTGATTGGATGGAGGGATGGGAGAAGAGAGGGATGGAGTGGAAAGGAAGACAGAGAGGGTACAAAAGAGGAAGACAGAGAGACAGTGTGGCAGACAAGAAGGAAATGTGACAAGACAGGGTGGCGACATGGAACATAGAATCACTGTCTACAGGCTGGAAGAGGGGGGAGGTGTGTGTGTGTGTGTGTGT
>CAEMYA010000024.1:1920505-1931755 GCA_903131615.1 Diplodus sargus
ATATATATATATACATGGATTAAAGCAAAAACAAAAAAAAAATCAAACTGTATCACTGAAACAGAGCTTTTCCTGCTGTGTGAGTCTGTCTCACCACTCAGATGCTTGAGGCATTTAATTCGTCCAAAGACAGTTCTTTTTGCCCAAGGCAGGTGTTAGTGTCGAGCCCTGTAGACGTTCAAACTTAGTGTGATTGTAGTGGATTCACATGATGGTTGTGCTTTGGTATTTTAAAGTTATTTTTGCCACAGGCTAATTTTGTAAATAATGTAAAACCAATACATACAGTACATCTCCCTTAAAATAATCTGGTTATTTTGGCTGAAAAAGATTGCATTTATGTTTCTAGTTAAAAAAGACATTAGCCACCATTGTGGCATGATTTGATGAATTTTACAGGCAAGGTGTCAATAAATACATAACAATGATAGACAAGGTCTAATGATTCTGAGACATAAAAGTTGTGAACAGTCAGGAATAGTACTTTTATGGATGTCTGTATTTTACTCTACTTTCACTCTTCTTTTTTCCCCTGTCTTGTGTTTTATGCCTGCACATAACACAATTACACAACTGAATAAGCTAAATCAACAGTGGTGCAGTTGTTAGCCCTGTTGCCTTACAGTGCTTGTGCTTGCGTGGGTTTCCCATTTTTTCTTAGAGTATATAATGGAGACTATCCAATAAGTGCTTCTCTTATAAGTGCATACACGTACAAGATGTAGCATGACAAGACAATAGCTGCCTAATGATGAAGGGCACACATTACATGGAACAAGACACAGATATGGACGGGACAGGACACTGCAGGCATGTAATAGTACAAGACCCTCATTACACAGGACAAGACTCTGCAGAGGACGGGACATAAAGTGATCGAACCCTCTCAAGAGAGATAAAAGAGATGAGAATGACAGAGCGAGGGACAGGGGAGGAGGGAGTTGCGGAGAGGACGAAAGAATGTGTGAAGGAGGGATGAAATAGGAGGACAACTTCACCCAGAGAGAGCCGATCCCTCAAAGTAATGATGATGTCTTAGTTGGTTAAAAAGCAGTGTTAAGTATTGGCTGTGTTGAATATCAGGGAGAGCTGGCTCTCAGAGATGGATGGCATCTTAAGTAAGAGCATCTTGATAGATATGTTGGCACAGGAGCCAAGAGTGACACGTACTGTGAGGATAGGAGGGCATTAAATATTACAGGGGAAGGAAAAGAAAGAAAAAGAAAAATATAGAAAAAGAGAAAGAATGTAGGGGAAAGAGGCAAACATAACTCTTGGCTGTGAACAGAAATGTAAAAGGCATTATGTTGTTATTATGTATTACCTAACTATATTTGATTGTGTAGCTTCTTTCAGGTACCAGAGTAACCCAAAGTTCAAAGGTTTAGCTAAACGTTTAAAACATCAGTGTCAAATAATCTGTGAAGCTGGGGCCAAAAATCTTTAGACAGACTATATCGATGACTTTGGTATAACATCGAATCAAACCCAGTTGGGTCTTTTTGTTCCTTTCTAGTGTGTTCCTTTCTAGACCAGCATTCATATGCAGATATAATTTTATAGAGCCAAGCAGAAATGTCCTAAAACTCCTCTAAGAAATGCTTGCTAATGGCACTAAACAATGACTGGTGCACGAAAGACAGAATCCTGGCCTGGATATCTATTATACGATAATCTGATGGCGAAACCATAAGTCTTGAAACACTGGCTGTTGGCTGAGGCGTTAAGAAAGTAATAAGTACTAAAGTGCTTTACTCTGACCGATTTCAATGTGGAAGCAAACAGCTGACTTAATTGAAGTTAATTGGAACTAAAGCATACATTACAGGGCTGGGCGATACGGCCTTAAAATTAAATCTCCGCTTTTCTCACACCAAACTCAATTTACGATTGTAACAGATTTTTTTTTTCCTTCTTTAAAACAAACTACAAATGACAAAGAAATTATTAAAACCATTGCTTTTATTTTAATGTTTTTATTGTAAACAAAATTACCCTGCCATTTTAAACATTGCACCTTCAAACTCACTTGAAAAAATGCTTTTGTAAACATAAATTTAACATTTCAGATTTTATGTTTTTATAAAAACGGATCAGATTCCCCATGGGGATTGATAAAGTGTGAACATAACTTTCATTAAATCCTTTTTCGCAACAGGTACCTTTTGTTTACAAACAATATTTTGTATCCCTGAAGATATGTAAACTAAACATCTGCATGCACTGCATAGTAAACATCACATGTTGGTAGATGTACAGGACATGAGGTGTGTGCTTGCTGTCTATTTTACACATTTTTGACCAGGGAGACAAGCTTGTCTCCTACCTCTGGCTTGAGTCATTCTCCGTTGTGGCTTCGTGGCAGAAACCTGGGGACAAAAGTTTTCAGCATGTGGATTAACCCGGGCTTTTCCACTGTACATACAGGCAGCATATCTTTAGCGATATGCAATGTGACTGCATTCATAAAAACTGTCCTCCAAGCCTCTTTCTTCTCTGGACACAACGATTACATGATTAGCGGGTGTTTGTTGGCTGCCAAGGTCTTGTATATCTCGTAGAGAACAACAAGTGTCCCACTGTGATGCATGCAACCGTTTGAGATGCTGAAATAAATGTGTTGGCCCGTTGTCGTTAGTTAAAACTTTAAAAGTCCCATATTATACTGTTTTTCATCAATTTCACACAGCTGTCAGAGGTCCAACAACACTGTATTCGAAATGCATTGCCCCAAACCCATCCGTGGTCCTGAATTTCAGCTGTCTAAAAGTCGCGCAAGTGAGCTCTACTGAGAGCAGGCTGTTTCTGTGCCTGCACCTTTAAATGCTAATGAGCTCCGTCTGTCAACGCCTACTTGCCTGCTACACGCATGCGCTAATGTCTATGGTGGATGTATCGCTACGGCTTGCCGAGATGCTGTTGTTCAACCGAACCAATTTGACCCATAATCGGACCCAGAAGGAGAGGCTCCTGAAGAAGTACAGACTCTGCAGCTACAGCAGGACGTCTCAGAATGGTTAGTGTGTCTGAATAATGTCAGTTTGTTCTATGTGTTGTTACAGTTACTACCATGTAGCTAATGGCTAACAACACAGTCTCCAAACTCTTGGACACTGTTTGCATCGTCTCTGTCTCCAGTCTGCACGTTTCCAGACATTTTACTCTGACAACCAATATTATTAACATCAAACTCGCTTCAAACGCCATTGCATAGCGGACCGAAGCGGAGCTAAGTAGTAAGCCAATTTCCAGCTGACTTCACCATACTCGTAGGCAACTGTGCATACTATCAAAATGTGGTGACACTTACCTGTGGCTCGGGTGCAGTTCTGGGTCCGGTATGGGTGGGACTGATCCTTTTACGAGGGTCAGTGTCGAGGCAAAGCCAGCTTTGTACTGACCCTCGTTACTGAAGCAGTCCGATGTGATGTGGTTAGCACACACACACAAACTTACACGAACCGCAGCCGGCACGTTATCGCTAAAAAATGAAACGCAACCACTGTCTCTTCTGTTGTTCTGTAGCTGAGACAGAATATAGGCACTGATGTTGATTTTACAACCAACAACAGAGCAATTTGCGTGTCTAGCTCTGAGCGACGACATTGTGAAACACTGCTATCTTACCACTGGACACACTGAACTTTACACTGAACACGTTATGTAACGAAAGGAGCTGAATCTGAACAGCCTGTAGGAGCGCTGTTTTACCAGTGGGTGGGCTGCAGAGACCATGCAGGAATCGTTTGCTTTCCTCATTTTGGGAGTTGGTAGGCTCAGGAAGGACCAGCTTATATATGTAGAGACCAGAGAAAATGTGTTTTTCATAATACTGACACTACAGATCCAAACTACTGACGAGACAGTGCCTTTTTAGGAATGAACTCTTGGCCATGGTGTTGTGTTTGTTTCTCTGTGGAAAGTAAATGCGGGGGGTAGAGCCCATTATGAACTACGGGAACCCATGGGGAGTAGCGGCAAAGCAAATGAAAGAGAAATGTGTTTTTATTTTTTTTAATTGTCTTGAACCACAAACTCGAATTAATCGATTTTTCGCCCAGCCCTAGTACATTATGTTCTGGTGTGATGTGTGCTTGTAGACTTTTTTGTTTATGATGGATAAATACTAGGGCTGTCAGTTTAACGCGTTAATTAGATTAATTAATTACACTGCAAATTAACGCGTTATAAAAATTAACGCAATTAATTCTGAGATTCTGAGTGGCAATTCAATATGCGAGCATTTTAAATTTGGCCCATTGAATGACCCGTAGGCTACTTGGCAGTGGCACGTCACTAGCACTAGCACCGAGGAACTTGTCCGGACGTGTTCGTCACTTCCCACCTGCGTCGCTAGTAGGGCTGTAACGTTACACGTATCGAAGCTGAAATAGCGACACTCAGATCCACAAACCTGTCTCGCGCTGTGAGAAGGCAGAATCGCGTCACAACTTCCGTAACAGACGCTGTTTATTGGGCAGAAATGTGACTAGGAGTCTGTAGGATGAGCGGGAGAGAAGACGCTTCTCCACGTACAGCTGCGGTATTTTTAACTTGTTGCCAAAGACAGTTACAGTTACAACGTTACCTTAGTTTGGTTCTGTAACGTTGTTTTGTGGGACATTTCTCTGTATTAAGTTGAGTGAGGGATCTGTGCCGTTAACAGACCATCCGATAGACACGCCCTTCACAATAGTGCACCTCTGATACTATCAGACAAGTATCATATACATAAGTTATTGAAATGTTACATAAATAAAATGTTTAATTTAGAAAAATCGAGGTTTGTGTCGAACCGTGGGTCAAAAATTGTGATACAAACCGAATCGTGAGTTTGGTGTATCGTTACAGCCCTAATCGCTAGTCAAAGCAGGGTGACAACAGGCATGGACACGACTCAGGGGAGCGAGGCGAGCACATCGTTGCTAGGGCCTTTGAACGGCAAGTTCTTCTCTTCTTTGTGTATTCAATTGATTAGTCATGCAATACAATTTTGTAATGTCCTAGAATTCGAATTCTTTATTTGGGTACCTTTAGCAGATATGAGATTAGAATGTGATTAATTAGATTAATTAATTACAAATCCTGTAATTAATTAGATTATTTTTTTTAATTGCCTGACAGCCCTAATAAATACATGTATAAAATGAAGGTTTAGAAAATATAACTACACTAACATTAACCCTCTGAAAGATTTTGTTTAGAACAATAATACATAACCTTAAAAGAGTTGATTTGCTTCCACTTTTTTCAGAATTTACTTTTTTGAATGTCGCTAAAGGGAAGGTTTATTTGTCATCAGGGAGGTATGTCTCTGAGATATTAAAAAAACAGACAGACCTGAAGCTTGCCTTTTGAAAATATGTCCATTTATCATCACCTTTAGACTGCTCTTACCCTCGGAGGGTTATTTTGTCTGATGGGACTGAACCAGCCCTCCTCCCCAACCACTCCAATAAGTGTTTTTCAATTACTGCTGTCAGCCGGTAATCATCTAGTGATGAATAGTCTGATATCCAGCCTTTATATTCATCTGCCTTCTTTGTTAGATTGTTTCTAGACAAGGCTGCACTTGTGTGTGTGAGCCGGGGGAAAGGTAATGTATTTTTTCTATTTACAAAGTGTAAAAGGTGAAATTAAATGAATGGCATACTTAATGAATTTTGCTGTGTTTAATTTTTCATAACACAAACGAATATAAATGCCGCTTTTCTGAACAATTAACCCATCCACTGTCATTCTTGAGAAGAAGCTGAAGATTTTATTTTGATCAAATATTTATGATTATTACTCATTACGGGTAATTATTGCAATTTGTTTCTCTTGTCCAGCTCTTTTGGTGCTAATAACAAAAGCACAATCAAAAGTGGCCTAATATTATCATTAGAAGCATTATGTAAATACAGTATTATGCAGAAGGCATATAATTGCACCAAATAAATGACCATACAAAGCAGATGGGGAAAATACTGATTTTATTACATTTGGGTCATTATAGCAAGAGCAGAGTGGTCAAATATTAACACTTGAAACATTTTGTAAATATTGTATTGCACAAAAAATGGAAATTACTTCCATTTAAACACTTTTCTTAAGTACACAGGGTAAACAAAGGCAATGGATTAGTTATAAAGTCATATGCCTTATTATATCACTATCAGGCAACAGGGCTTCCAGTTTAGCGAATGTTTTTTTCAGCTTAAGCTTTTTGTTTAGTTTGCCTCTCTGACTTTTGAGGAAGGCTGGATTACTTGCTGGGCATGACAGGCTGAGATTTTGTTTTGGAATATTTACCAAAAAAACACAGTATCTATTCATTAGATTTGCGGTGCATCCATCTCAAAGCTGCAGAAATTCATACTGTCACACAGCAAATATGGCACCTGGCAGACTCAGATTATCTTCGTATTACATCCATGGACAATATCACACCTCACAAAATCCAATGACAAGGTTAATTAAAAAATTACATTTCTATGCCACTAATTTCGCCAGCTGATATTTAAAAACGTAATGCTTTCCAGATTCCATACTCTGTATGAGTCAGTCTTACTTAATATAATTTGGCATGTTGCAAAATGTTTAAACTGAACATGTTGATACAGAATGACCATATGTGTCTCATTTGTTTTTCGCCAAAAACAAATCAGCTCATAGTAACTACAGTATTATTAAAACTTTATAAGGTTATGTTTATGTTGTTATGTTGTCTGGTGTCAAAGTCCTGTCCTTTGTAAGGATATCCATCCACCCCAACTCCCTTCCTATGGTAGAATAAATGCACAGCTTCATTCACTTATCAAATGTTTCCTGTGCCAAACGGCAAAGCAGTTCTGGGGGAACTTGAAGTAGTGTGAACTTCGTATAACTTCGTGTTTACTGTCATAACCTTGAGCTGTTCTGTCAATAAAGCCTGAAAGGCCAAAAAATATATACTTTCAGTTGGTAAGCTTGTGTCTGGTTGGGTGTTGACTGGGAAGCTGCTCTGACTTTAATGCAAGCCCCCTGTCAGGCCTTTGACCACTGTGGCACAACAGACTTGTGAGAAAAAGCTTCTCCCTACAAGAACAATTAAAGTATTTCTCTCGTACTGTTGGTTACTGTGGCGTAGGAGTAGTGGATGCTGGCCTGTGAGTCATTGTAACAGCAGACAAAATGCTGAGAGTGCAGCAAATAAACTAAATATTGTATTGCTTTATTTTGGTGGCCGTAGGTCAAATGAGTCACTGCTGTATTGTTCTACTCTCCTGCCGATTTGAATTCTGTGTTGCTGTTACTTTAAATAAGCAGTGGTGGTACTCCAAAAATGTATACTGTATATTTAGATGTAGATTCGTATGTAGGACTGTTGATACATTATAATAGAATAACAGAATATTATTTTTAAGCTTAAAGCACTGAATATTTTAAATGGAGCTAGACAGAATGCATGTAAATACTCATTTCATTAAACCCTACCATAGTGACATGGTAGAAATGCTACAAAGTCAGTTCCTAGAAACATTAAAATAAAATACATGTGCTGACGGAGAAAGGACTCCCTGCCCACCTCCCTCCCCTCATCCTCTCTCTTCGCTCTCCATCTATCACATCCAGCAGGTACCACAGGCCACTGACCAAGCCTGTCCTCCCGTCATTAGCCCCGCGTTCTCCCCACGCGATCCGTGTGGCTACCCCTGTCTCCTCTCTCCAGCCCGACACCCCATAATAATATCTCTTTCAACCTTCACACCGTGATAAATAGGAGTGTGCGGAACAAAAGGGATGGTGGGTGAGGAGGGAGGGTGAGCAGAGGGGTGAAGTGTAAGAGAATTAGGGGTAAAGAAGAAAAAGAAGTCTGATGTGGTCTGTGTGTGTGTCTGTGCATCTGTGTGCATTTCTATTGTGGCCTGTTGTCTTAAAGATCCCACATTAACAGTATGTAATATGAAGTTAAAACGTTTTCATAGGATATGGAAAATCTTGTTAAATTAGATTTGTTTGTTTCCTTTCATTAACATACTATTTGATACAGCAGTAGCAACACTAATCTAGTAGTAAAATGTATTTTGACACACGTACGATGTACTGATAACTTTTTGAAGAAGGACTTAGTTTAATGTTGGCATATTACCACTTTTACTGAGGTAAAACATGACATTTATTTCCCATCACTGCAATATAAAGTGTGAAAATCGATATTTATTCCTTTATATATTGACATTAATGATGTCAGTATTAGTAAGTGAAAGTGAATGATCCCTTTGCTTGGTATCAGCCCTATGTGTTTTACTTATCTTTATGCAAATATAACTTGCTTTGTGAGCATATACTTTATAAAACAGTGGCATAAACATACACATGTGAAGACCCCTAGAGGAATTTGTGGAACTGGAGCATACAAAGCATACCAAATGTGAAATTATAACAGACTCTTACAAGATGGGGACTTAGCTGAGAGTTCCTCAGGTTGCCATCTCCTCCCCTGACGGTGTTACTAGCATCTTGTGTCTTTGTCTTGTTGATTCATTTAATCCTGCAAATATTGATGATAAAAAATAAAAAAATCAAGATCCTTCAGCTTGAGCAAGACAAAAAGAGGGAGATGAAATCATTATGCACAATCCCCTGAGACGTGTTTTGAGTTTGATGTTTAAGTCATAATTAAAAAGTCTCTCTCCTCTCCTCTGTCTCAATCCCTGCTCTCATAATATCTGTGTGATTTATTAGCTCCACCGCAAATTACAGCCCACCCCCCTCTGAGATATGTATTGTAGTATTACATTGCAACAGTTAAGCAGATTGTTTTGTGGATATGTGTACATCTGTGTGTGGACCGGTGCTCCATCTCTGTATTTGCTTTAACCTTTGTCGTGCTGTTTTCATGTACTGTGAAGGACTGTGGAAATGGACTAGTTGGACAGTGTAGAACCTACATGGACTTCCCCTTCCTTGTTCCATCTATTCCTCCATCTCAAATCCCTCTCTATCTGTCCCTCTGTCCTTCCTCCCTTACATCTATCTTTCCGTCTTTGCCGCCCTCCGTCTCCCCCCAATTTGATTTAAGAGTTGCCCTCATGGCTTTGACACATCGGTATTTCTATCAGGGAGGATTAGAACTGTCTGTGTGTGTGTGTGTGTGTGTGTGTGTGTGTGTGTGTGTGTGTGTGAGAGAGAGGGACTGAGAGAGAGAGAAAGAAAGGGAGAGAGATATCTATGATGATTCAAATATAATAGCCCTGTATTGCCTCCTTCCCTCTCAAACCGTCCTGTTCAGTTGCAGAGATTAATAAATGTGTGTGTTCACTGTAGTGTGTACATGCCTGTAGAATTGTGTGTGTGTGGCTACACATTATAGCCCAGACAGTAATATCTGCCATGCATATATTATCCATCCTCCCTATTATCCAGGAATCGCAGGAGGAAGAATTAAAGTGCGGCTCCTCTCAGTCTTGTTGGTGTTTCTGAGCAGACTGGACTGCTGGGCCTCCCCCACAGTCAGAGGTTAAGATAGCAATCAGAGCAGGACCACAGATGGAGGCAGACATCTTAATATTATTTTAATATTCACAGCGGCTGGTAATTGTTAAAGGACAGTTCAGTCCTAACGGCTCTCCCTCAAGTTCCAGTAATTGCGCCACAAGCTTGCTGGTTACGGAGCTGTGTCTACGAGGGGGAAGAGGGGGAAACAAAGATGGTAAACTTGCTCCTGGGATGCTAGTTGAACCAGGCTAACTGATTTTTAATTCCACTGATCCCTTTTATTGATGTAGATTATTTGTGTTGGCGGCCAAAAAGTATATTATTCATAACCTAGTTTTCTGGCCTTTTATCCTTATATAACCTCTTTGTCTCTTTCTTCAGAGTAAAGTCAACCCAATTGGCAAAATAAATGTTGGCAATGTGCGTTTCTAAAAACCACTGATATATTCCTTTTTTTACATTTCATATGTTTGATTTTATGTTATGATTACTAGTGCATTGCCGTAGGAAGTATGTATTCCTATAGAAAAGTGGGAGGTTAAGTACAGGGCTCCAGACTAACTTTTTTTTAATAGGAGCACAGTGGCCCCTAACTAAAAAATTTTAGGAGCACAATCACAAACTTTAGGGGCCTTCTAGACCTTTTACCCTGACTGAACCACATTTGTACAGCTCGGTCCCTCCATGCTAATGCGAATCAAGTCCTCTACAGTGTCTACATGCAGAGAACCCCTGACATCAGATGTAATCCTCTTCTGAGCAGAAAATCCCCTTTCACACACAGCAGAGGAGACAGGGAGGACCAGCATGATGTGCACAAGATGTAGGATGTTCTACAAAGAATATAACATTAGTTTAGGCCTTATTTGATAAGAAGGTCATAATTGCCAACTAAATTAACAAGGACATGACAGTACCTTGTAATCAGAGCAGAATGGCAACTTTGTTACCATCATCTCCCATAGGGCATGAGACTTGTCCATCCAGTTCCTGAAGATGAATCTCTTCATGGATTGATATTCCTCTCTAGCCAGATTGGCATCACAGCCATTTCTGAAAAGAGTGAAGGGAAAAGGTGACAATCGAGGTAGATGTTCGAAATGTTGTTCTTTGATACACTTTTTGTCACGACAATTTAAAAAAGAATCACTAACCTTGTTAAGACAGAGGAGAAGTGGTGAAGCAGGAAGTCCAGCTCCTCGGCGCCATAGTCTGTCAGCTGATCTCTTTGCTCTGGCCAGGAATCATGACAATATCTTGAATGACCTCACTGCCTTTGCTGATGCTGATGTGGACTCTTCATCTATCAATGAATAGAAAGACAGAGTTGAGAGAAAGTGAAAGATTACATGTGTCATAATGATAGCTTGTCTTATCTTCACAGACATTTTTGTTTATCATTGTGTGCTTTCACTTGCCAAGTAGACTGCTGAATCTTTGCTTCAAGTGCAGCACAGTGCAGTCAACGGTTGCTTTCACTGCTTCTTGCAGCTTTGGTGTGCTTGCGATAGAGACACCATCCTTTCCTAGCCCAGCAGCTTCCCCTTTGATGATGACCCCCTGAGATCACACAACATTCAACATTAAGACAAGGATTTAAAAAATCAACTCAGAAGCTAAAATGTATTTAATAATGGCTCACCTGATACTTGTACAAAGGGTGAGTCTCATCATCACCCTCTTGTTGTCTTCTCTGGGCCTGAAGATCTGCCAGTAATTCTGCTAGCTTACTACCTGGCTTACATCTCACTGACATGGACTCAATAGTTGCAGTGAGATTCTCAATCA
>CAEMYA010000024.1:1931761-1948802 GCA_903131615.1 Diplodus sargus
GGGACTAGATAAGCTTTGGCTTCTCCCGCTTTTCCCTTTCGGCCATGTGTATTGTATTATTTGAACAATGATGAAATGTGATGATGATGAATTGACATGCCCGAAATAAACAACATAAATAAAAAACATTAAGACAAGGATTTAAAAAATCAACTCAGAAGCTAAAATGTATTTAATAATGGCTCACCTGATACTTGTACAAAGGGCGAGTCTCATCATCACCCTCTTGTTGTCTTCTCTGGGCCTGAAGATCTGCCAGTAATTCTGCTAGCTTACTACCTGGCTTACATCTCACTGACATGGACTCAATAGTTGCAGTGAGATTCTCAATCACATTCACAGCCTGTAAGACATTTTCGTTAAACATGTGAAAAACACAAAGGGGAAAAAACAATAATATGACTAGATTAAAATAATGTGTACTCTGATTGAATTAGGTCAAACAATATTCTTATTAACATGTCAACAATACCTGAGGCAAAATTACATCATTCCTTTTGAGAAGAAGGCTGAATTTGCTGATGGCCTCAAACAAGTCAGCCAGGAAGTGACAGAAACCCACATAGCTTCCATCTTCCATCATCTTCTTGACCTGCAAGACATAACCAATCAGTAACAACTAACCACCAATATCAGTAATTTGTATGTATCCCAAATACAATATCATCTTAAAATTAAATACAGACCTTCTTTTCTCTCCCAGCAATGTCAGCACTGGTTGGTGATGCAGTCAAATGTTCCATGTGGAAGCAAGCTGCTGTAAACTGTCCAGGACTCCACAGGTTTCTGTCCTTCCCTCCAGGTTTCAGTAGGGTTTGCTGGGTCCGGTTTACATAAGGGAGCCAGCATGTCCCACCGACACTACCTGGTACATGGACACGCACACCCAGCTCCTATCCAAGTGCTCGCAGCTCTCTCATAGACTTGCTGCTAAAGTGGTACGTCTTCCAAACCATGTTGAGGAGATTATGGACATGATCCACCATGGGGATTTTCCTTTGCACGGACAGCATTGCCAGCTCCAGTCCATAATTACAATGAATTAAACTTGAATTAACATGCATTATTTACCACCCTAACCTCAGCCTCAAGGTTCACATAACCTACCTATGTGGCATGCAATGAAATGGGATGACAAAATCTCCTGCCTCAGCTTCGACGAGGGCTATAACACCTCCTTTGTGGCCGAGATTGACAGCTGCGCCATCAGCCCCCATTGCAACTATCTTCCCTAGCCAGCCTGTGTCTGTCCCTAGATGCTGGAAGGCTGCTTTGGTGGCATCATACACACCTTAAAATGAAATCACGTCATGACTATTGTTTACAGTTATATTTATAATATTCACTGGACAACAACCACCAGCTCCCTGAAAAGCTTATTTCCCTGTCATCACACTTAAGAGCTGAATCATTATGGCACATTTATGTGGTTATTTAAACCACAAAAATATTCACAGCAGAGAAAGTTTCAGGAATTAGTGTTGAGTCTAAACATAACTTTAATTAGCATAGGCTTACCTTGTGCATGTGCATGTTGTACTCCGATGTGGCCTATCAACATATTTGTTGGTTTTCCTTGTTGCAGGATCCTTGCATATCTGATTTCACATTCCTTTGTAGAAATATCAGTGTCCCCATCGATCCTGATAGACAGATACGGAGTGTCCTTAATCTTCTCATGGGTCTTTCGTTTCAGTGTATATGCGATAATTCCAATAAACTGTGCGCATGCTGTGTCATTATTATATGTTAGGTTTAGCTTCACGCCATTTTTCCTTTGAAGGTTGAGTTAGCCTTTATATTTGGTGAATGGAAGTTCCTCCTTAGCAATGAAAAAGGCCCTGTTCCTCCTCGGCGTCCTGATTTACAGCCTCTTGTCTACTAAATGCAGCTGAGAGTGGAGTTGCATTTTCACTGGCATACATGTCACGGCATATTTTATGCCTTAGACTAGCGCTGTGTTTTACTAACGTGTTGTGTTTTAACTGCCCGCTGCCCGCATTACCTGCAAACTTCGTGTTTCCGGCATGTTGCCGATATCTACTGCAAAATTTGCAGTTCATGTAATCTGCCTCTCTGTTATACCGTAGCCAGTCAAACTCACGCAGCTGTTCCTCACAAAAACGGTATCTGCCTTTTTTCGCCACACTTGCGACTTCAGATTCGGACTCATCCTCTGAGTTAGGCTCTAACTCTGGCACACAACTTGGTTTAACGGGGAGAAAATACGCATCAAGAGTTCGCTTTGCCATTGTTCTCTGGACCTTCTTCCACGCTCAAAGAAATTTTAGGACCCGTCCCCTCCACACATTAGCCACTTACAGTGACATTCCCTCCCCCTCTCACATACATTGGCCCGCCACCTGTCATTCCAGATTCCAGATTATTTGATTCGATTTGATCCCCTTCCACGTACTTGTGTAAAAAAAAAATAATAATAAAAACTGGCATATTTACTGGTGCGACTAAATGGAAAATTTGGTCGCACAGTCTCCAATTTTGGTCGCAAAATGTGCCAATTTGGTCGCAGTCTGGAGCCCTGAAGTAGCCTTTTCATGGAAGGTTAAATGAGGTTGTGTTTGAAGGTGGGACATCAGGGATATAATTGGCTGTTTTTGACTACTTTTGATTTTGCCGTTATATTTCACCTCATTTACCTTGCCTTGTTTGGTGTCATTATTTTCAGCACAAGCGTCACATGTGTGACTGTACAGTTATTGTTTCATTTTGACATACTGTATTAACACAATGGCCCTAAAATCACAAAAAGAAGAAAAATGTGACAAAGGTGACAGAAATGTGATAGATCTAATTTGTAATCAGGTTTTGAGAGGAACACAGCAGAGAGTATGCAGGGAAATCACACATGTTCCTCTTAGCTTAAACAAGCAGGGGTGCAAAATAAAATGTCAAACCCCACTGCCAGGCGCACTGAAACGACAGAATACAACTTTGATCAAAGTCATTTCCCTGCCTTAAAGCCTGGTATCAGATCTGTAGCATCTGAAGTGGCTGAATGAAACAGGGCCAGGTGGAAAATAAAGGGAGTTGACACCAAAATAGGCTGACTGCTCTGCATGCTCCTTGCTGTTATGCATCAATCTATCAGGCAGCCTTATTACTATTCAGATTACACACAGCACACACACACTATTCAGATTAGAGGCTAAGGTGTACGGGACGTTGAGGGGTGCAGCAGAGACACGAGTGACCTTTTCAATCGTTGCTGGACACTTTGAGTCGGTAGTGAATCCATCTCAGCGAACTGGTGTGATAGGCCATTTCTTGAAGCCTGTCCAATGCTCTTCAGATCTACTACCAGCCTATTGTAATGTATGCACATTACATTTGTTCGCTCACTAGTTGTACCTCTATTTCCTTGATTCTGCTCCATGTTTTCTGCTGTTTACTATAGATATTTAAGACTAGTATACAATCAGAAAATTATTTGTAGTAACATACAAAATAAAAGCTGCAAGCAGCGATGAATGGGCCCTCGCAGTCCACGCATGCATTGACTTGCATTTCTATAGTGCTTTCCCAGTCTACTGACCACTCAGTACACTTTACAACACTTGTCATATTCACCCATTCATACACTGATGGTAAAGGCTGCCATGCAAGGTTCCAGCTGCTCATCAGGAGCAATTTGGGGTTCAGTATCTTGCTCAAGGACACTTCACATGCATTTGGGGGAGTCGGGGATTGGAACCAGCCACCCTCCGATTACTAGATCACCTGCTCTACCTCCTAAACTACAGCCTTCCTGCACCCACTTTGAGGACACATACCACACATTCGCAGACATATTTTGTAGCTTGTACTCAGTGGTGGCCTTGCGAATTTGTCAAACTTTATGGGTGTCCCCTCAGAGTCAACATGTACAGCCTTTGTTCTGTGCACATATGTATATGGAAGGTCTCATTTTGGCTTCAACTTATGATCCGGTCAGCAACAAAAGTAGAGTAAGCTATCTGTCGGTACACCAGGTTACACCTTGACGAGTGCTGTCTGATAGAATGATTGGATTTAAATAGCCCTCTTATGAGTGCAACTTGGGGAAACAATCCTTACACACACAGTTTTCAGCTTGAGATGTGTCATTGGAAAGCGTAATGTCGCTCTGCATTGTGATGATGCAAGTGGCAATTTGTCTTTGCGACAGCTGATGCAAAGTACTGCAACTGCATGACTTAACTAAAAACTTCAAGAGTTGGTTAAAATAATATTTATTTAGCGGAAAGAGTTGTTGTTTTTGCTTTCTCATCCTGTCATGATTAGAGATTAACCTATTCTTTGTCAGAAGAGCATTTCGTGTTGATTCCATGAAAATATACATTTTGTATGTTTCTTTGCTTTTTAGACACTATGACTTAACATATGAAACCCTCTTAGCACTTGGATTTTAACATGAAAAGTGTGTACAAATAAGAAGTGGTATTTACCATTATGTCTTGATGATGTCAATATGGCACAAGTGTCTTTCTGGCTGTTTGAATAGTTTTAGTGAACCATCACGCATAACCACATACAGTACATGCTCTCACTTAAACAAACACATGCATATGCACACACACACACAAACATAGACACCACATGTTTGCCTTTATGCTTGCTTGTTACTGCTCATCCTCATGGTGTTGTAGTAGTTTGTAGGTGACAGATATTGAGTATTATTGATTATTGATCAGTATTACTTTAAACAAACTCTGTTAAACTGTCGACAGCAGCCTTCTGTGATGATTTTCGCATCAGTGTTTGATAAGAGCTGGTTGTGAAAGTCAGTGCTCCAAGCCACTCCTTCTCCGTTCCACTCTTGATCTCAATTATTTTCCCAAATATTGACAATTGTGTTAAACTCCTCCCTTTTCAGACTGCATCTATTGTTTGATCATTGATCCCAGATCTCAGGGTGGTTCTCTGTGATTATTAATTTGTATAAATAATGTATAGACTGCTGTAAGTGCCCTTGTTTTAGCTAACTACTCCTCTATATTGCCACATGATCTTGAAGTGATCCTGCTCTCTACATGTTCAGAAGCAGACAGGACCTCCTCTTTATGGACTTTTGATTAGATAGTGGGCAGGGATGTTGGGCAGGGATCGTTTAATGGATAATACCCCAATTACATAACATTACATACAACTGTAATGTTACTTCTGGTATTGTAGACTCTCCAAAATTCAGCATCTCAGTCAAAGTCAAACAACAGCTGTGGTAAGCTGAGAATAATAAAAACTGATTGCTCCCTAATAATGAGAATCTTGAAAAATAAAGAAAATTAGATAAGATGGTGCCCAAAATTTCAAAAACAAATATGTGTAATGCTAAGCAAAATATATAATTTTATCTAATACAAAATGAAATATTTTCAAAAGCATACAATATAATTAGAAATAGTATGTAATCAGTTCTGCACAGTGGTACACCAGCAGCAAGAAAAAGAACTGAAGAATCTACGAATCCTCTTCAGCAACTTTATATTGTGACGAGAAGAGGCTGAGGCCGCAGCAGTGAAGTCTTTTGGTATACCTTCGTCACATGGTAGTCTTCTATTATAACAACAGATATCTAGTTCTTCATTATAAATGAGATGAGATGAAGAAATCCATCGGATGACCTATAAATAATTTCCATTTTAGTCTTTGGCTTGAGCTCCATCAGAAGACCAGGGAGGTGGATCTTCATCAAATGAATGGAAATGAAAAAGTATTCCTTCATCAGAGGAGCCGGCACCTGTATTTTCGTCATAGAAGGGAGATGGTAGATCTCCATCAGAAGAGCAGGCAGCTGGATCTTTGTCATATAATAGAGATGGTAGATCTCCATCAGGAGACCAAGCAGTTGGGTCTTCGTCATAAAAGGGAAACAGTAGATCTGCATCTAAAGACCAGGCAGCTAGATCTTCGTCATTGAAGGGTGATGATGCCATCAGATGGAGCTGTGGTGGGACCATCATCAAAGAAGACAGTGCATCTATTTCCATCAACAGGCCTGGTGGCTGTCAGGTAGGACAATAGGCTTGATAGGTAGAGATTCCCTGAATCCTGTCTAGATGCAGCAGCTGTTTCATGAGGCCCACAAAAGCCCCCATGTTCTCAAATTCAGCAGCCTCCCTTTTTGGATAGAAGCAGATTTGTTACAGTTGATCCAGCCCATACCTCTCAGAGACAGATAATTAACTGGTAATTTTTGAGTCTTTACTTTAACAACAGTGTGCACCTTCATTAACCAGGTCATCCAGAGAGCTGGGCAGGTCAATGAAGCTGTTCTGCTCTTTTAGCTCCATGTTGCTGGCAACTGAATATTTGTCTGGTGTCTGAAAGAACAAAATATGCATCTTTTAAGAGGTCAATTAAAATGATTAGATCAACTCAAACAAAAAAAAACATTTATACCCTACCATCAGCCTCCATGTTTGACCATCAGCAGCCTCCTCCTCACTAGGGTATATTTCCCAGCATGGAGCATAAGGTCCTCCAGCTGATCCAGAACCTCAACCATGAACTTCATCTGCATGCACAAAATACAGAATCACATCACTTGACCTTCTGCACAAAGTCTCCACTTGGATGTAGACATTTGCCTGAAGCAGTGAACCTACCATCTGATAGTCACAGTCTACACGGAAGAGGTTATAGCAAGGTAGAGGGAAGGCCAGGACACAGCCGACTCCCCACACATCAATAGCTTTAGTGAAGGGTAAGCTGAAGGCAACTTCTGTAGTCCCAACGAGGGAAGGCAATAGCAAGAGATAAAAAGTCAGTAGGCAAGCTAAGGACAAAGAGAATTGGAATGTTTAGAACAATGACACAAGCTCAGATTAACAGATAAGGCATGGAGCACAAAGACACCTGTATTCAGAACGCTCAAGAGCGATCCAGTTGACGGATAATAATGTGTTTGACGCAAGCTCTTTAGGGCGCCATTACATGTGGCCTTCTATAGAATGGTGAGTGTCAGGTGAATTGGATAAATGTTTGGATGATGTAATCTATGATAAAGGTCCCAGGTTGGATTAAAAAAATAAACATATAAAGATAATTTAATGTCAGATGATGAAATGAGTTGTGATGAGAGGGGAATTTGGGTGTTACAGCACCACATGGATAGAATAATGAATGTGTATAAAGTGAGAATAGAATAAAAAACAGACACAAAGCTTGAAATCACAGGCTTATAGAACAATATCCCCTCAAACAAAGTGACAAAGTGGTATGATTTGTTGCAGCAAAGTCAGGAATGTAAAGTATATGTAAGAATAATATGGTACTGTCAGCTATAACATATTGGTATCAGTTTTGATATGTAATGTCAAAGTGTCAAACATATAGGTTTTCAATGATCAGTAACAATCAATCAATCCAATACTCTTCAATTGTGAATATTTCAAATGGTTTTAATACTTATTTTCTGCAGTATAGATAGTGTACTGGTCTCATTTAAGTTGACAAACACAAACACACACACACACACACACACACACACACACACACACACACTCTAATCATGCATGCTATTAATTTATTGATTTGTGTATTTGTTGCTCATTAGCTCTCCTGTGGGAGAAAGAAGACAAGTACACTCTAGCTTTCTTTATACTGTATTATTGTTGGATTTAATTGCACTTCAACACATGCTACACCACCTTACACACTAAATGGGTAACAGAGAATTTTATAAAACTCTTAATGTCCTGTTACAATCTCAACCATGGACATAGCTATCAAAAACAGATGAAGCAAATGTTTTTTAAACCATTGCTCTTTGTGAGTTTTGGCATTTAAATCTAACTGCATCTCGTTTCAAATGAAATGGCTAACGAAAGGTTTTGTTCAGAGAAGCATTGAATTTGTAATGCAGATGATGAAGATGATGTTGCAGTCATTGATACTGTGAAGATTGCAGTTCTTTGCTGCATGACACTGTTTGTATGCATCGCTTTTTGTTGAGTCGAAAAATGTACAATTTTGGAAGCAATACAGCTAAGACAAATGGCTGAAGTTAGATAACTAAAACTATCTTGTTAGGGTCAGGTTACAAACAGTTTTGTTACCATGTTCAACTTGGGGTTGAACATGGTAGAAAAAAATATATCTTTATTTTTAATATAAGTGAAATAAATAATAACAGATCCGATACATTCTGATAAAAAAAATTCATTCAACAATCAAGGATTCAGGAAAAAAAAGTCTGATCATGAAGCACAATTGCTTTTACAGTAATTCATTGTATCTTTGACATTGTTGCTTCCCAATTCTCTGTGAGTACTGACTGACTTATGTGATCTCTTCATTCAGCTTGCACTGAAATAATGTTAACTCCTGATCCATATTCCTTTGACTTATTTTTTTTCTTTTTTTCTTTTTTCACTTGTGTCTTTTTTTTAAGTTTTCATGTGTTTCCTTGAGTGACACATGTGGCCTTCGTGTAAGAGATCAAGCATAAAGTATTGAAATCCCACCCCTTGGTACCAAATTATAAGCGCCATAAAAAGCCTACAACAGAAAGAAAAGTCAGCAGACACCTACACAAAGACATGGGGAGGGAGCCCATGTGGCAGATAACTTAATAGAGGGATCGGACAAGGGCTAAAAAGGCAGAGTGAAATCATTAGGATGCAAATGAGAGGGAACGATTAGCATGTGTGTGAGAGATTGAAAGAGATACTGTATGAAAGGCAGAGAAAGAGATTGAGTCGTCTTTGCTTTAACTGCCGTTTTCCCCACTGAAAGCAACAACTGTCACATGTTGGCTGTCAAAGATCCAGGCAACGGGAGCAATTAATTTTACAGTGATGACTATTTTACCAGCTACAGGAATCTGTTATACAATGCTGTGCCTCATCCCACTGTCCAAATTATTTCATGCAGCATTTTATTAAAGACATGAAGACAAGAACTGATGTATCGACTGTGCTCAAGAGTTTGCCAAGCTTTTAAAAAACAAGTCAGAAGACAACTCCCTTGTATACAAAGTGAAGTTTAAGGTATTTTGATGAAAGTATTTAATGGTTACCTGACATTATTTGCATTATTAAGTAACATTATTTAGTTACATTGTCATTATTATTATTTAGTTATTATTATTTGTATATTATCATTATTATTATTATTATTATTATTTAGTTACATTATTTAGTTTACATGAAGGCTGACAGAGAGCATCAATAGAGTAGAAGAGTAAGATGAGGAGTACTATTAGTATTTTCATCTTTGGTGTTTTTGGTCACTCGCTGAAGCTCTGATAGTTGCCAATGGCTATGCAGCCTCCACCAACCACAGGGGAATACGTCACCATTTTGCATGGAGGTTACACTGAGTAAATCCTCATCATTTGAGGTTGAATCTTTGTGGTCCCGTTGTAACATAACATTTTGGAACAAGTGATTTTACTGAAGGCTGAAGTGTGGCATTTAAGGCATATCTAGTCTCTCATAGCCAGACCTCTCTTGTCTGATCTGTTTACATTTGAACCTTGTTCACCTTAGGGACAGGGCATGGAACGCAGCCAGAAACCATTCCGTTAATGTTACGTTACTTAAAACTTTATTTACCAATGTGGCGTTCTCCCATGGAGAATCCAGAACGAAACTATTTATCCAATCATGAAATTAAATTGCACACTTCAGGACCCTCCTTACTCCGTCAATATGCACAAACATTAATGGTTTGTAAGGGTGGCATTAACAACGCAATGGGACGTGCAACAGAAGTAATCCTGGTCAGTTGAGCCATGGAACAGCGCGAATAAAACAGATTCCAGCCATGTAAACCACTAAATACAGGTATCCAGATCATGTGTCTTTATCAAACAGACAGCATCTTCTAGCTTTCCATTCAAATTAAAGACTGGGTCCTGCACATCTCTAAAGTTACTCTGTTTTACTGATGTTACAAAGCCTTTCACTGTAGCTCATCACCACAAGGGTGGGAGGAACTAGGGGGAGAGACAGAGGGCTCTAATGTTTAGTTAATACCAAAGATTGTTCAATTATGATAGCGTTACATCTAAAAAAAAATAATTCAAAAAAATTTCAATATAGATGACTATGTTGTACGTGTTCAGCTTTCACCAACAAAAAATAATATACAGACTATATTTTTGATATCGCCGACCTCTAATCCAAAAGTGAATTGTGTGCGTGTGTGTGTGTGTTTTAAGTTCTGATATGTCTTATTCCTCTTTGTCATAGAGCTTCATTGTCAAAAACATCAATGAGGCACTGGGTGACATGTTCTCTCATTACAACGAAGACATACACTGTGTCAAGCCGACATTTTTTAACTATTAATACGTGACCTTTTTTTTACATTAAGGCTAAATTGGCAGCGACGTGTCAAAAAGATGAACTAAAGCGTAGTTGGTTTTGGTCTTTTTCATTTGTGGCTGACAAGTAAAATATAAAATACTGGCAGCCTTATTCTTTAGGATTAAAATTCCATGGGCTGTAACAAAGGCATGACAAATAGTTAATAACTGATGAGATATGAGATGATTGTGACAAGATGATCCTGTTAAATCAATTCAATTTGCAACCATTACAACATTTAAATATAATGAGTGGTGACCAAAGTTTTTATTATGTATTTATTATTATTATGTTATTATTATGGTTGATAATAGAATAAAAATAGTAATGATAAAATACAAACATTGGTGATAAACAATCATGCAGTTATGATTAAAAGAAGCTTAAAAGCATTTTTTTTAAAGATGCGAGAGCCCTGAAAGACCTGAAACTGTCTGAGGGAAAAATAGTTCCAAATTTTGGGCAGCATCTGTAAAAGCCTGATCAAACTTTGATTTCAATTGAGAGCATGGAACATTGAGTACAGATTGGTCAGTGTATCTGATGTGTTTTAGTTAAATGCCAAAAGGATGAGACTGTCCTCTCACTTTCTGTGTACAGCCTTTCAGCTTCAGTGATAATGAAAGATTTTGTATGTGTGTACCTGTGAGTTAAAGTATGGAATGTGCTTGTTTCAGAACAGCAGACGTATATACAGTTCAAACTGTAAATGTGTGATCCTTTTGTGTTTTTTATGTGTCACTCAAATTATCCTCGTTCTTGTTTCTGTTGTATTTGTCTTTCACCTGTCTTTTCTTCTCCCTCCAATTGTTCTCTCTACCAATCTGAATGAGGTGAGAGGGTTCGCACCACTCTGTTAGCCGCTGTCTTAGCTGTTGAGTCTCTTCATAAAACAGAAATATGTACTGGCTCGGGCCAAAGCCACGACCAAATAAAATCCAGCCAAGTGTCTTCTAGGGAACCCATCCATTCACATCATAAAAATGGCTCTTTATTTGTGTTTTCAGTCCGTCAGTCTATTGTTGGCCATTTGGCTCGTCTTAGGCACTGGGATATCCCCCCTGTTCATAAATCCCCCTCTCATCTCTCTCTCTTTTTCCTCCTTAACTCGGCCTCTCTCGTCGTCTCTTTGAGTGTTTCATGGTGCATCATGTGAGATTTATTTCCAAATATATTGTTGTGAAATGTACTGTGTGTCTTCTTGTTTTGAAGAGGGATTTACTCCCCGTTAAGAAGAGTTATGTACACTGAGGCGTTTTACATCCTGACTCTTGGTAACAGGGTGTTCTCTGACATATTTCACTCGGGCCTTCGCCTAATCCACGTATCAGTCCACACCCTGCTATAGAAACACTTTGACATACATTTACCGTAGAAGAAACAGATCTCATGGGCTGGGACATTTGACAATAATGTCTCTTAACTGTGAGATTTACTCTTTTTCTTTTTTCTAAAATGTTACCTTTGAAATATGAAATTCACATCTATTTGAAAACATACAGAATTTCTTATTTTACTGAAATGTCATGAAAAAATACACTTTGAATACATTTCATAATAGAGTTTTTATGCCAGTGTTGTGTGAATGCAGATTATACAAGAAGGCGCAGTCATTTGACTGCACCGTCTTGAACTCATCATGCCTGACATTTATGACATTATCTGACAGCCACAATTCCCTATCAGCTTTAACAATAAAACATGATCCTTATTGTCCGACTGCAGTGACTCTTTTTCAGTTTTCCTCTGAAAACAATGTGTCGTCTCAGGCCAACGTTTATTTGTCTGCAATTCTTTCTCTGTTGTCTTTCTTACAGAAAAGCTGTTCAAGGAAAAGCTGATGGCACCCAGTGGTGATCAGATGAGTCATTTCAAACAGAACTCTTGGACTCGTTATATAAAACACACATGATCTTCCCACCACTAACCATAGGTGTCACTTAATCACCCTGAATCAAAATCTTAAGGATTATAATTCTTTTTACTCCCTTTTTTAGCGGTGCAGTGTGTAGGATTGCTGATTGCAACCAGATAAACACCCTTCGCCTCACCCTCCCCTTACAGTGGCAGCAATAAAGACAAAAGTATCTCTCTAGAGCCAGTGTTTGCTGTGAGCTGCCTGGCCTACTGTAAAAACATGGTGGTGCAAAATGGTGGTCTCTGTGGAGGTGAGGAGGCGATTTAAAGCAGATTGTACAAATTAGATGTGAAAGGCCTTATTCTGTGTATAATGATACATCTTACAATTGATTCCACTTCATATCAAACATTATTGATAGATCCACGTTATCATAACCATACAAACCAGTGGTGCCATCTGACCTGCGCATATAATGAAGTATAACTATTCCATAAACAGCTTTTATAAGTAAAACATATCAGCCGACTCAAATCTGAAATCAAGATTTCCTGTCTCGCCATCTCATTCCAGCCCCCGGAGCACAGCGTTGTAGCTATCTCAGATTACATCAGATGTCATCAAGGAATGAATACTACACATATATGTACAATTCTAGTTTCCATTTGGTCTAGTTGTGTAGTTGTGTGTAAAATTGCCGCAGTGAACTGTGCGCGACACTGAGCACACTGGAGACAGTGCCATGGCTGACACACACGCACGCACGCACACACACACACACACACACACACACACTGCTTTCTCCAGTCAACTCGCCCCATCCATCTTCCACATTGTGTAAATTAAGAACGTGTGGAAATAAAGTCAGTGACAGCCCTCTCACAAATGCTACTGTCCATATCCCTATTGTGAGGCCTAATAATAATGCAGGCCGCGTTCAGCGGGACTAAACTTCAATAAATAGATAAATAAATTGTAATCACACTTCAACTTTCAAATGATATTCTAGAAATAAATACTGCGGTGCCATTTGCGTGCAATGCTGCACAAACTGTCACAGTCCTCAAACTGCTAAAGGACAACGTGAATGAATGAATGTATACAATATGTGCTTTGTAAGTACCTAACCAACGAACACCTTCGTCTTTCTCTCGTTTTGGCCATGATTCACTGTAAAGAACTGTCAATTAGCGGCTCATTTCCAGGCATTAACATTGATGAGGCACTTTGCATTGACCATTTATGGTTGAATGGGGTGGAATATGAGGAGGTATTAAAGGGAATTGCGCAATTGTTGTGGGTAAGCCAGGTTTTTATAAGTCAGAATGTTGTTGGCACACGCAATTTTGGGTGCACGTACACTTTTAGTGCAGATCCTATGCAGTGTTTTATAAATGAGACTCCCGATGTGTGTTAGCTTATCTTAAAACAAGGATTTTTAAGACTCAGTTGTTTAGATGGCTCATTTTGTCTGCATCCCCCTCTGTAGTTTGTCTTCTTTCCTTTTCTCTTCCCATTTCAGTCTCCCCCTCTCTCCCTCCTCAGGCTGTGTATCAGGGCTCTATGTTAATGACAGTTGACAGATAGTTGAAGGGCACGGGCTGCTCCCTGTCAGCCCTGTTTTGGACTCATAATTATTTCACCAGTGTCACGTCACTGTCACCCTCGCCTGCTTAACACTGTCACACACACTCACACACATGGAACACCCCCCAACCCCCGCCCTGCCTGTGCTGAGCCTTGAGGAGAGAGAGAGAGAGAGAGTGTGTGCGTGTGCGTGTGTGTGTGTGTGTGTGTGTGTGTGTGTGTGTGTGTGTGTGTGTGTGTGTGTGCGTGCGTCTGGCTGTCACTCGACCTCAGAGTTGGCCGTTTCCCTGCCAAGACAAGCATCGCTGGCAAACAGCAACCGTCGCTCTACGTGCTCGTCTCCGTGGTAACAAACCAGAACCACAGCCTTGTGGCAGTGTGTCGCGTGGTGGAAGGTGACTTTCCAGCTGGGTACTAGAATAATGTTGGGGCGAGATGTTCTACACCTGGCAACAGATGTGCCGAGGGGTGCACCAGAGGAAGGTGACAATAAATAGACACACTGCTGAAACAGATGCGTTGCGTTGAAATGATCAAAAAAGCAAACCCAACGAATAGGTCCCACTGTCACCGTTGTTCAAAACCATCACACAATATTAGTTTAATCATTGTGCTTGGGTGACACACGCCCCACTGATGTATGCTTGTGGTTTTGTTTTTTATGTTATCTGCCTCGCCTGAATCGTTGATATCGCTGATAGTGTCCTGGCACTCTTGAAAAGAGATTAAAGAATGTCAAATATAAACAAAACCAAACTTTTTTGCACTATTTTGGACTTTCAAATTTCCAGCATTTTAAACTCAGGTTTATTAATGTGCAAATTGAAAATGTGCATAGAAAGAGGTGAATTGAAATGCACTCAGTGACAGATATCTCAATAACATGATGCGAGCATGCGTTTGATCCGGTGTCTTCCATGATCCTCCAAGTCATAATCCTGGTAATCTCAGAAACACATAGAAATGATGCCAGCCACAAGTCCACTGGCAGCCATCGGTGAAATGGACAGTTGGTAACAGTGCATTTAATACACAGAAATAAATCCGGGCAGATGATGAGGAACTACATACCGCATAAGACCTTCAAATAATAACCATAGGAAAACTGACAAAAAATGGGTTTAGATAGGACCAAATGTGAAAGTGTGGTGGTGTGATGTGAATTTTTGAAAGAAAAAGAACAAAGACAAGATGATGGACTGCCCGTGTGACTGTCACAGATATATCTGAGGTAAAATAAAAAGAAAGATTGAAAAGAGGTAGATAGGAAGGGAGCGGGAGAGAACAGGCCAAGATCAATGATTTAAACAATAATACAGCCCTTTGTATTCACTGTCACACTCTCACTCTCTTCTACCATCGGGATTGTCTCTCAGACACACACTAGTCCAGATTGTCCATCTGCTCCATGCTCTGTCATGAAGCTGTCCGTAAGGTAGGCTCACCCGCCTCTTCCTCCCCTTTCACCACTCCTCCTCATGTCCCTCTCTCTACTCTGTCCCTCTTGCTGTAATTCTCTCTCTGACTTTGTTACCTACACCATCATGTCACAATCAAGTCACTCCAACTTAATCTACTGTGCCTTCTTCTATCTTACATCTTCTCTCTGTCGTTCCTGCTTTATGTATTTGTCTATTCCTACATGTTCTACACACCATTAACACACTCATGTCCTTTTCTATTCATCTGTCTGTTCATTCAACATTTCCAGTATTTTAACCTTTTTTCATTTTCTGCATGTCCTTTGGAAAAAAAATGGTGAGAAAGACCGTTTGAAGCCGCTCACACAATCATTCTGTGTTTTCATGGTGGTACGAGGTGATTTTGTGGAAACAACCCACTAAAAAGAAAGGGGAAACACCTGCAACGAGCACACACGTCGCACATTTTAACTGCAAGTAAGCCAATCAGAAAGTGTTTGTGTGTGTGTGTGTGTGTGTGTGTGTGTGTTTGTGTGTGTGTGTGTGTGTGAAAGCCTCACTCTCATTCCCTCACTCCTCACCTCCCTCAGTCGTTGCATCTCTCCCGCTTCCAGCCTTCTGTTTAAATTAAGGTGGGCTGACAAACAAATTAAATCTGTCACATCCTGTTTGCATGAACCAGACAGGAAGTCAATATCGTCAGCCATGTTGGTTAGCCAGAGTTCTAATCACACTTCAACGCCATGGCAACCGAGATGAGCGTGAGGGGCGGAGGTGGCCGCATGGGCTGACATTGTCTATCTTTTGACCTGCTCTCTGTTGTGTAGGTTTGAGGTAGCTCTAATTAAGGAGATGCTCGTCTGTTTTTACCCAGAAATGAAAGTTTTACGATCTTTAAAGTAAAAGTGCAGTATTTATGTAAGTTAATGTCTATTTTAGATTTGTTCTTCTAATATTGAGTCTGGTTAATCTTTTTGTGAAAAATTGTTTTGTTGTGGCTCATTTGGAATAGACTGACAAAGACTTGTGAGGGTGGCATTAACAACAATAGAAACCTGAACGACAGCTATGTTCACTGGGAAGCTGGTTGACTGAGCCCAGTCAGCTATGCTGATTCCTCCTGTGCAGGCAGACTTCTATCAGCCAATACTTAGCTTCACAGCTAGGGGTGCTAGCCACTTGCTAATAGGAAATTGGTTGTTACAGATAAAGATAGTGTAGCTATCTTTGTCTGTAGCAACCAGTTTCCTAGTAACAAGTAGTAGTTTTGGAGCTACCTTCAAATTCTGGCCACTTCTTACAAATTGTACCATTTAATATTTGGTTTGTTTTAGGCGCAAACATTACTTTTTTGGGTTTAGACAAATGTTATGGATTGGGTTGAAATAACGTCTTCATTCAGGTTTGTGTAGCTTTTTCGTCAGGATACAAACCTGTTAAAGTCGGAGGTTTTGTTGATTTTTTTGTCTGTAATTACGTCACCTTATTTCACTTTACTCCAGTCATAATTCCCAGAGCTTCTAGAGGACAGTCACACTTGAATGTAACCAGATGTAGTTTTGGGGCACTTCCTGAAACTACGGATGCTGCTGTGGAGGACTGTCTGGTGGAACAGCAATTGACAAATGTGTGTGTGTGTGTGTGTGTGTGTGTGTGTGTGTGTGTGTGTGTGTGTGTGTGCGTGTGTGTGTTTAATATAATAATTATTTGGTATTCATTAACACTGGTTAAAGCATTAACAGTGTCCATGAATACCAACGAATGCTTTATATAATAACAATAATAATAATAGAAATGATAATACATTTAATTTGTAATGCACTTTACATTTAAACAAATCTCAAAGTGCCACAAGAAAAGCA
>CAEMYA010000024.1:1948969-1967999 GCA_903131615.1 Diplodus sargus
TGATGCATCGCAATGCATCGTAGAATCGAATTGAATCGAATCGTTACCTGGTGAATCGTAATCGAATCGAATAGTGAGGGCAGTGCCAATGCACACCCCTAACAAGTAGTAGTTTTGGAGCTACCTTCAAATTCTGGCCACTTCTTACAAATTGTACCATTTAATATTTGATTTGTTTTAGGCGCAAACATTACTTTTTTGGGTTTAGACAAATGTTATGGATTGGGTTGAAATAACGTCTTCATTCAGGTTTGTGTAGCTTTTTCGTCAGGATACAAACAGTGGTCTTACCTGTTAAAGTCGGAGGTTTTGTTGATTTTTTGTCTGTAATTACGTCACCTTATTTCACTTTACTCCAGTCATAATTCCCAGAGCTTCTAGAGGATAGTCACACTTGAATGTAACCAGATGTAGTTTTGGGGCACTTCCTGAAACTACGGATGCTGCTGTTCTTCCTTGGAGGACTGTCTGGTGGAACAGCAATTGACAAATGTGTGTGTGTGTGTGTGTGTGTGTGTGTGTGTGTGTGTGTGTGTTTAATATAATAATTATTTGGTATTCATTAACACTGGTCAAAGCATTAACAGTGTCCATGAATACCAACAAATGCTTTATATAATAACAATAATAATAATAGAAATGATAATACATTTAATTTGTAATGCACTTTACATTTAAACAAATCTCAAAGTGCCACAAGAAAGGCAAGAGCAAAAAAGAAAGCATTAGTACAAAAAAACATGTAAAAGTCAAAAGCAACTTAGAGGTCATAGGATCTGCTAAAAAGTCCTTTTTTAAAACATTCAACAGCCTGTGGTCCCCTCAGGTAGTCAGGGAGGCTGTTCCACAGATGAGGGGTGACAGAACAGAATGCCCAGTCCCCTAAGGTGCAGAACTTAGTCCTGGGGGGGTGGAGACGGTGTGAGTTAGTGGAGCGGGGGGGGTGGGGATCGAGATGAGGTTTGTAAGGTTAGCAGTTCTTTGAGATAGAAGGGGGCGTAGCCATGGGCGCACTGGTGAGTGAGGAGGGAGACCTTCTAGTCAATCCTGGCGGAGATGGGAAGCCAATGAAGTGAATGGAGGATGGGTGTAATGTGTTCATACTTGTGCACTCTCATCAGGATCCTAGCAGCACTGTTCTGCACATACTGGAGCCTTTGGACGCTCTTGCTAGGGGTTCCAATGATTAGTGCGTTGCAGTAATCCAGCCTGGAGGAGACAAAGGCGTGGATGAGCTTCTCGGCGTCAGGAAAAGAGACTGAGGGTTGGAGTTTGGCGATATTTCTGAGATGATGGAAGGAGTTTTTGCAGAGGTGTTTGATGTGAGCCTCAAAGGTGAGGTGAGGGTCAAATATGACATCAAGGTTAGTGACAGAAGTGGAGAGGGGAATGACCTGCCCGGAAAACGTAATGCTGGTTCTGGAGGATGACTGGATCTGGTGTAGGATGTCAACAAGTATGACTTCTGTTTTGGAGCTGTTCACCTGCGGGAAGTTGTGAGACTCCAAAGCGACTGATGACTTGGCCAAGGGGGAGCATGTAGAGTGTATAGTGGTTGGGGCCGAGTACTGACCCTTGAGGGACCCCACAGGTGACAGTGTGTGTCCCTGATCTTGCACTTCCAATGGAGACGAACTCTGTCCTGTCAGTAAGATAAGAGTGAAACCAGTTGAGAGCGGTGTCAGTGAGTCCGATGATGTGATGTAGCTGGTTGAGAAGTATACAGTGGTCGACAGTGTCGAATGCTGCAGACAAGTCAAGGAGGATGAGGAGAGAGGGTGAGCCAGCATCCGCCATCATCAGCAGGTCGTTTGTGACCCTCATCAGAGCTGTTTCATTGCTGTGGGCGGAGCGAAACCAGACTGAAACCTTTAAAAAAGGTTGTTGTGTTTCAGGTGATCCTGTAGGCGGGCAGAAACTGCTTTTTCTAGTACCTTGGAGAGAAATGGAAAGTTGGAAATAATATATATGAATATGAATTCAATATATGAAATACATTAAATGGGCTGATGATACACAGCACTTACATAGTGACATATTGCAGTCATTCTCATGCTCACACACACACACACACGCAAGGCCAAAGGGCACCATAAGCTTCTAGTCTCTAGCCTTTGTTTGTCAAATCAATGCAGACCTTCTCTCTCCCCTACACACACTCTCTATGTGTCTCACACACTCTCAAACACTGGCCCGCTGTTCCCTGCTCCCTGTGGAGACATATAGCTAATCTCAACAACATCCGTCACAGTCGTGCTTGAGGCTGTGTGTGCGTGTGCATTTTTGTGTGTGTAAAGGTCAGAGGTCAAGTCACCTGCAGGGCAGAGTTTGACCCTGCTACCCTCTAAATACACAGGTGTCACTCCAAGATCTTTAATGCAGGAAATTAGAAGGTATAAAGATTTGATGAGGAGAGAAGTAATTTGAAAAAGTGGAACAGAAGAACAGGAACTAACTGGTTTTTTTTATCACTTAATTTTTCTTGTAGGCTGCTGCTGTAAGTACTACTGTAGACCCCCTTTGCTTGGTTACAGTTGATGCCTTTCACACAATCAGCAATAGTTTTTTGCATTCTCTCTCCAGCTACACTGACATATCCAATTTGTCCATCTCTCCTGCTCCTTCCTCCCTTTGTCTTGCCCTCAGGTTAAGTCCTGTTTACTCATTTGACCCCAGTGGTCTGTTGTTTAAAAATGCATGAACAATAAATAAGGATGCTCTCCCTCTTTCTCTGTGTGACTCACTTCATCTGCTCATGTTTGTGCAGAGCTCATTCAGGCTTTTAAAGGAAATGGAAATCTGCTGTAGTGACACCAGGGTGACTAACTGATATCCTATCGGTCAACATTTACAGTTCTTCAGCTAAAAGGTAGAAACTCATCAGGAACTCCACATCCCAAGAGGCATTGGAGCTGATGTTTTTAAAAGGGTCTGGCTGACCCCTAGGACCTTGAAGAGGTAGCTCTTTAAGGAAGGAAATACTGTGCACAGCATGGGTTTACCCTGTACACTTAATGTAACTTCATATCATATAAGGCAAAACTTTTTCTTGTTTTATTTTTACATTATGTCATATATAATGTTATGTTGGATATTTATATATATATATATATTATAGCCAACGTTTCAAATAATAATAAGGTGAGGAAAAGTAATATCTGTGAGCAAGAAAGCTTTTTCTACGTTCATGATGGTCTTCAGGATCTTTCATCGTCAGTTTGTTTATTGGTGATCTTCGGGAGCAGCACACCCACAAAGTGTAGGGACATGCCCATCACCCGCTTCAGTCTGTCTTATTACTGGTACTGAAATAGGTTGAAGCGGTGCTGACCAGGACTCTGATCTGGATTATATTTAATGGAGAAAATATATATTTTCATTTTTTTCCCCTCTCTGATGTCCTCCAGCTGCTCTGCCTGAACTCTCATTGATTAAGAGAGTTCCCTGATGGATAACTAGGTTTGCTCGTTAAAAGTAACCTCTCATCATTTGCTAACTGTAATGTTTGCTATCATTAGCTAATTAGCTCAGTTAGCCGTGCAGTTAAATGTCCTATTAGCAGATTCTCCCCCACTGGGTCCCAGGGCCTGAAAACCTGCTCCCGGTGGTCCGAAGCTCCTACTTTAGACATGTAAACACCTATCCCACTTTGAGCAGAGTCAGCCAGCTCAAAGCTCTTCCTCACTGTAGCCGTTTACTGAACTAACTAGTTAAGCAACAAGAAAAGCTGTCTGTCCGTAAGGTAACTCTGTCATTCATAGAGTATCAAAATCACTTAATTAACCATCCTGTTGTGTTGCAGGTCAAATCAACCCATTTAAGAAAAAAAAAAAATGAATACAAAAGTCTCTCCAGTCTCTCTTTCTCTCTCTGTCTCTCTCTGTCTCTCTCTCACACACAAACACACACACACACACACACACACACACACACACACACACACACACTCACACACACCTTCTCCCTATTCTCTTGATCCCTTCTCTGTAAAGTGTGAGTGAGTGCAGGTGTTGTTACGACTTCCCGTGGGCAAACTCCACCCACATTGAGTGGACACTTAGCAGGGGAGGAGGAAAACATACAAAGATTCTCTGCAAGGGAGTCCTACCAACATTACACTTTGCAGCTACATATCATATGCTCTCTGTCAGAGCGTTACAAAATGAGCAGCACAAGTAAACAGATGACAGTCCTGGAGGCTCTGGAACTCTATTTCGATCATGGCAGTGAAATAAAGAAGGAATTTTCTGAAGATAAAAATGATCTTGAGGTTTAGAGGGAAAGCGTGTTTTGGTTGAGAAGTGGAAAGATCCGGATAAAATGCATTTACATGCATATTTGGGGGTCCTCATCCTGGCTGGGGACTATGAGTCAAAGGCTGAATCGACAACTAGTCTGTGGGATGCAGGGACGGCCAGGGTTATATTTCATGCCACAGTGTCTCACTTTTCATATTTTCTCCAGAATAATCCCATTTGATAATCGAGAGACAAGGGCTGTCAGATGGAAGAGAGACAAGCTGGCAGCTATTAGGACAGGGTGGGACAAGTGGGCAGAGTTTACTTTCAAAACAAATCCTCATAACTCATTTGTATGGATTTTAAGTCAGCGGGTCAATTTGACCCTGAACAGAAGATGTGTCTTGTGTTAATTTATTATTTATCACTCCATAAAAAGAAAGAAATTCAAAAAATAGAATAGAATTCAAAACAAAATCAATACCATGTAAAACTATTGTATTTTATATGTAGGTTTCCAATGTACATTTAAAAAGTTTGAACATTTAACTTTAAAAAAAAAAAAACAAGTGAATTATCCTCATTGAACCATGATCTGTGAGAGGTAAAGAACACCATTGCACTAAATATTGATTGAAATGGTTAGCAATGGAGTTCATAATGAGATATAAACAATGTTTATTGGGATTTTTTGGTTACTGATACTTTTGGATAATTAAACATGTACTATCTATCAATCAAATTGACCCAGGAACAATATTGCTGCTCCTGAGGAACGAACATAACACAAGGGTTAAGTAATGATGTTTTTCTTTACTGTCATCCATGGGTGCTGCTCCTCAGCAAGCTTCCAGAGGTTTGTCCAAACAGAAGAAAGTGGGCTTTGTGAGAGGGGGTGATCAGACAGGAGTGTTTCAGACATGGTGGCTGCATAAATGGCCAATATGCTACAAATAAGATTTCATTTTGTTTTTATATTTATCATGCAAAGATAATCTAATGGAATCCAAGAATACAAATATAAAGCAGGACATTAGCATAATAGATCCCCCTTTTTCTGGCTTTAGAATCAGTCAAACATATATCTTTACCTGGTTGACAATGATGTTTGTAGTAATGGGGGGAAAAGGAGCATCAACACGACTCTCCTTTTTCCCTTACTGTCAACTCTTACACTGCAGTGACATCCCTTCTTACCTCAAAAAATCATTTCATTTCACCCTGTGGATAATGAGGGCAGCGAATACTGCTGTCCAATGTTCTCGTCGTCTATTAAGCTCAACACACTTATGTTGATGGCAGCACATCCAAAAATCACCTTTCTCCTGGCTGTGTAACCAGGGAACACTCAACACTGACCTGCGAAGCTAAAATTATAGGCTAAAGGGACAAGACCTCAGGGGGAGAACTGAGATGATGTCAAGTGCAAAAAAAACTTTTTACATGTCAGTTTGCATTTTATGAACATCAATTATCCCTTTGAATTGAATTAACCTTTATGCTGCATGACCCTTTTGTTGTCTTGCAGGGACTTAATTTTCTGACACAGTGTTCTTTTCTGGCTGGATGCAGCTCTGTAGCTTGTCGGCACAGTTTTTTCTTGGTTGTCAATAAAGCCGTCAACACAGTTATGGTTCGTTCACATAGAAAGTGAATCAAAATCTTTTGTGTGGTGAGATTGGCGCGTATGTGACCTCAGTTGCTGGTACTGTAGTGTTGCCTGCGGACCGGAGCTGGAGAAAAAATTTACTTGACTCAGTGTATCTAAAAAGCTGAAAATCTCACATGTAGGTACTTGGAGTTTGTTTCAATGTCACATTCAGAGATACATCTGCATCATTAAACAGATGTCTGGAAACGTAATTCTGGTACAAAAGGAGACGAATGAAAAAAAAAACGACCAGCAAGGACAAACGTTTTAAAACAGCAGGAGAGCCATCAATCTTTCCCCAGATCAATTTCCTAAAGGCCATGAGATCAAGAATAATGCCAGAATGGGGTTAATCTGTGGAAATTATTTTGTTATTAATAATAATTTCTCAAATATCTAACGGCCGAGAAAGACGGACTGTAACACTAATCAAAGCTGAAGGGAGAGTCTGTCTTTGCACATCGGAAAATGTCCTTCCGTTGATTGCTTTAAGTGGTGTATGGATTTAGTCCCTATGTATTTAGTACAAGTAGAAGATGAAATGTATTAATGTCGATTTATTTCAATTAAACATAGTGCGATTCTTTGCTTGTGCTAGCTCAACAATTTTAACATCTAATCATTTTAATAGGAGTTTTACTTGTAAACAGTTGCATTCAGTGCTATTCCAGTTGCTCTCCTTCGTAACTCAGCAATTTTCATTATGAAATAAATGTAGTCTGATCCAATTTAATTGCTATCTTGCTCATAAATAGTCACAATATTATGTTGTTAATAGATTCAATGGTCTAACTGCGTGTGCGTGTTTATGTGTGTGTGATCTTGGAGAGTTAAAACGGGCATAATGAAGTAGCAAAAAGCTGCCTTCATCCGCAGACCTCTGAAACAAGCAATTATGGCTAATTTGTCCTTTTAAAAAGACACGGGGAAGCCATTTGTCCTGGAACACTCACTCACACACACAATGGGAGAATATTCATGTATCTACCTCCCCCTCCGCAAACACTTAGGAGCTAATTATTGTTATTAGCATCATGGTTGAAATCCCTCCACAAGGACATGTCAGCACACTTCAACATCTGTACACCTCTTTTCTTTCATCAAAGAAAGGAGGGAGACGGGAGGAGAGAGAAGGGAAGAAGTGACACATAAAAATGTCCCGAGATCACCTTGAAAAGGCCTAATCAAAATGTTCCACACTTCCAAGTCATTTTGTTTCACACACAGTGACACCATTTCACTACAGCGGTAATTGCCTCTCACAAAATATTGGCCTAATATATACATGAATATTGATTTAGCCATAAGCAGCATCATTCCCATTATAGGCAGTGTTGCTCTGATTTTACTATTATTTCAATCACATGGCCATTATAGACCAAGATGTTTACTACAATGACAATATGTTAACTATAAAACATGGATTAGACTATGGCCTGATTCCTATTTAAGATGAATGCTATAAACATGGGTGAGGATCAATAAACTATGGATTGACTTACATATAATGCATTTCAATGGATGAACAGGACTAAATAAGGTATATTCTGCAACAATGTAGCTCGATGAAATACCATTTCACATTAAAAACAGCATTAATCAACCAGCTAATATTCACTTCAGCATTGGTTTTCCACTGCTCTCCAGGTCCGGCCCATGGTGACAGGAGCCCAGAAGGCCTTATCCCAAGCCATGTCCTCCAGCTCTGTCAGGACAGATGCCAGATGGCATTTACAATCCCTTCAGCATGTTCTGGACCTGCGATGTGTTCTTCACTCGGTTGGATGCACCCAGAATACTTTGCAGGTAAGCCTCCGTCGAGGATCACGTCACCTGTGGATACTGAATAGATCCCGTAACCACATTAATGAGCATCTTTAAACACAAAGGAGCAGCAACTCTTCTCTGATCTTCCTCTAGATGTCATTAAAAAAACACTAATGGTTAACCAAAACACCTTTCTAAGGACACTTCTAACTTTTTCTGTGCAATGACCCACAGTGTAAGACCATATTCCAGGGTTTAAATGAAGGGATACATCTAACTTATCTATAGACTCTGCACATCCTTAAAAATGTGACAACATATTGGAGCTACAGCAGATGTAGATGCTTTGTAGGCACCACAAGAAGTGGTATGCTTCGGATACCGGGTGATGCTGGCTCCTAACAGGTCATCCCGTATAATGTAAACCTCCAGAAGCCCCAAAATCACCAATTTGATTGGAAAGATATTATTTACACCTGTAATGTGAGGTTGAGCTTGTGCATCCATTTTAGATGGGGTGCACACCAGCTCTTTTGTCTTAGCAGTTAAAGTGATGGTATCAGCTTCAAAAATGGTGTAAGTAACGAATTACAAAGCATATGATTATTTAAGGACAGGGTTCACCTCATGTCTCGCACAGCACTTTTTTGTTTTACTAAAACAAACAAGGGATCTGAGTTTTTATCAATTCATGTCACACTGACGAGGCTGAGGTGTCTTTGCATCACCAGGAACAAAGATGTCTTGGCCTTTCACTGTTGATGTTTCAGTTTGATCCTTTTAAAAATCATTTGTAGCTGCACTGGCAAAACCTGGATATCACATTCCATCATATTATTGCGCCAGTTCCACGTGAGAATAAGGCTTACACACTATACAACAAAAACCAAGAATGGAGCCTGTAAGGCACATGCCCGGTGGCTGTGTTTTCGCAGTGTTAACACTAACTGGGTGGATTTTCTCTTGAAGAGATTCATTCCGCATTGAGCTCACCATGTTCACATATATCTTTCTTTGTTCTAAAACACAATGGATGGGTCTAACCACTTGACTGGCTGAAGACACACTGGAGATTCCAGAATAAACACACACACACACACACACACACACACACACACACACACACACACACACACACACACACACACACACACACACACTCAGACACACAAAATTAACTGTCTTGCTCTCGTCTCTAATGCATCTGTCATATTGGGGGTAAGCCCTTTTGATCTCTCTCTCCCTCTCTCTCTGACAGCTGGCTTGCTGCTCACTGGTCCTAAATGAATTGATATTTCTTCTGGCCACTTGAATTTGTCACTTGACTTCTCTGTGTAATCTTCACTCCTTAGTGACTGCGGCGTCTGCTCGGGGTGCATGTGCTTAGAAACCTCGGGAACAGAGTCCTGTGTTTTGGATGAAAACACATGGCTAATAGAGTCGCTGACTGTCAGGCTGCCAAGTCAGGCAAAATGCCTCTAGAAGGCCTCCATGATGAACCTGTCAAAGGTGATCTCGTTTTTCCTTCAAACACAACAGTGAAACATAATTGTCTGCAGAGGCATGACTAACACAGTGGAAGAGAAATCCAAATTTACTCGCTGTAGTAAGTGTTTGCATTGACCTACAGTACACAGGGCAAGAGTTGTGTTATTTGTAGCTCAAACCGTAATGTGCAACTGTTAGGCTGTTTTTTTTAATGTGCTTGTCTCGTCCCCTTTTCTCTTTGGCCCAACTTGATATTGGATCACATCTTTTCTCGCCCACCGTGATGCAACGGGTAGTCATTAAAATGCAAGAACAGAGCTTTGGCAAAAACATGCCTGTTTGTTGGGAAACAAATCTACCACAAGCATCATAAGAGGGTCCAGAAATCGTAAGCGTGCCGCGTGCTGCACTGAATTCACATTGTACAAGAAGTGTCAGTCAGGCGATGACATTTATATTGTCCTACAATCGTCACCGCCTGTATTATCTTTAAAGAATATTACATTCATTTCACAGAAAATGTGAGAGAAAACCTTTATCATATTCTGTAGTTTTGTAATCACACGTTTAATTAGTCATGACTTATGTCGTTGGACCAATCAAATCTCTGAAACTAAGATGTCCAGTTTTGAGATTCGTCTGAACGCTTTTTTAATATATTCTTCTTTAATACATACTTGTCAGTTGAGTGATAACACATTTTCTTCCTCAGTATTTTGACAGAAACGGAATAAGATGAAAAGAAATCTATTGAATTTCTGAGTTTGTACGACAAAATATTTAAAATTGTCAAAGTCTCCATAATGTCAGTTTTGAAGAAAACAGTCCAAGCAGAGAGAGAATATAGGTTACATGTGATCCTTTTGTTTCTTTATCTGTGTGTTTGTGTGTTCATGTGTGTCTGTAGGTGTGAAGGAGAGAATATTTTTAATATGAATCGGTTTACAAAATGTACATTTAAAATGTTACAAAAGAAAAAACAAACCAAGCCTCCCATTTGCTTGTCTCCCCCTTGGCTTTGCTTCACGTGTCTGTCTTCCTTATAGGTTGTCTGAGTCCAATCACTCCATATCTCTATCAAAAGCGCTCGTGAGGAATATGGCACAATAATATTCAGCATAAAATCAATGGCTTGTTTAATTTAAACAGGGAGGAAGTAGGAAGGCTGGGTAATTGCAGAGAAAGACCCACAAATCAGCCGTCCTTGTTATCCCATTTGACGGACCATTAAACGTCTGCAGGAATAAACATTATTTTTAGCTTAACTACCAGCTTCTGCCGAGCGGCCGTAAAGTGGATGGGCAAATCATTCCAAGAAAAAAAAAATAAAAGCGGCCGCTAGAGGTACGAAATTCTGGGACATTTGTTTATTCCACCATATTTGTTTTTTTGTTTTTTTGTTTTTTTTTATGATTAAATTGACAGCTGACACTGTTTATCACAAGTAGAAAATGTTTCAGTTGCCTTACTTCCTCCACTGAAAAATGTTTCCAAGCTGTCCGAGCAAAACAAGTAACATTCAAGCCCACTTTGAAAGGAAACCTCACTTGTGCTCAATTCAGTACACTTCTGGTGCTACACCCTTTGTCTGGTGTGACGTGTCACTTATCGTGGCTACTGTTGTAATTGTTGAAAACTTTAGCCAACTCTTTTCTTCTTGTGTTCTAATGCTGCACTATGTTTCATCATGTCACAGGCTGAGATTTCAGTGGTTATCAGTGGTTTTGCCATATAAGTAAAACAGACCTCACCTCACCTCACCTCATTTTTTGTTGTTTCCTGCTTGTGGTCTCAGTGGACAAATGCTCACAGTCAGTTCCATCTAATGATGTCTTTGAAGCAAAGGGAAATCTTGTAACCGCATGTGCTGTCACAGAGGCCATTTTTCAGAAAAAGTTCAATTGTTTGAAAAGTTTTTTTTTTTTTATTCAGTAAAGATGACAGATTCTATTGCAGAATCTCCTCTCTCAGTGTGTCGCGGTGTATTTAATGGCCTCCTCTACAGTCGCCATGATAGTTGTTGTCAGTTACTGTAGACTCTGAACTGCCCTAAAGTGGATGCACTTCGTAACATCCATGCCAATGTAAAAGACACAAACCCCAGATTTAGATTTTGTGAACACTGCCAGACAATTGTTTAAGCACACAATATGTCATTTCTGCTGTTAGGGGGTCTCTCAATCAAAACAAGGAAAACAAAAGACATGAAGTATGTTCACGTTACGTTTTGTCCCATTTGCTTGCTTCCTTCCTGACTCACCTGGAAGTCATAGCAACAATACAAAATGCACCATTACCATGAATAAGACACAATATTTCTCTCAGTTTGAACATTGATGGAAATATTGGGGTATACAACTCAACTAAATATATAATAATGGCCTAGTCGTTTTCTGGCATTTATATGCAGAAATGTTAAATATTATACCTTTAGTTATAAAAAGAAATGGACTTCTTTGCAATGGTCTGAGTAATCACCCCAGCAGTAGCGGAGACAGCGTCAGTGGAAGCAGTAATATGGAGATTATGTGGACTATGAAATAGGCTGGTTTTACTGGGTAGATGATGATAGAAGGAGGCCACCTAACCATCTTCACCTGACTGACTGGGGAAATTACTCTTTCTCCATCTGTCACTGCAGTCACCCCCCTTATATTTATCTCTGTTTCAGAGAACAAAGCAGATGTATGTTAGATAGTCATGTACCCCCCCAGCTCTGCTTTTATTTTCCACAGATAAGACTTATATGTTGCCCTTGATAAATGTTCCCCCAGGGAGTTGTCAGAAATTAACTTTATCTAGTCTTTAATTATGGTACATGTGCTCCGATACATCTCTTACGCCCCCCTAAACCTCAACATCACCCTCCCCAGCCCACCCCCCAACACTGTCATTTTCAAAGCTATTTTAAGGCGATGTGTGATTATCTGTGACATTGCTTGACATGTGCCTGAAGACTGTCTCTCTCTTCACTATCTCTGCTCTCTCCCTCTGTCTCCCGCTCTCTTTCTTTTCTGCCTCTCTCTAATCAAAAAGCCAAACCATGCAGACAGCTCAGAGCAAATAACAAGTCACTCCCCGTGGATGTTTGAAGATGATGGAGCGACCGGGGCGACGAGGGAGGAAATACACTCTGATCGTTCCCGGTCTTCAAGCCGACACGATATTTCAACCCATAAATTTGCACCAGTATTATTTTCGGATGTTTTGATATTGTTGTGTTTGTTGTTATCCACGGATATGGATGTGTTCGTATTTGAATTGTAACAGTGGATATGGGCCGTCTTTCAAATATGTAGAGGAAATCCCCCAAATACTTTACATTTTTAATAGTGTAAAATGGTAGGTAGTTGAATAAAGATCACGTCGGTCAGAAATGCCTGAGTTTTGGATTTGGCCGGCAAATACTTTAATTTAAACAACAGAATCAGTTTAGCTGAACGTCTTTCTTCAATCTTTTGTCTGTTCATTTGTTAAATAAAACACAATACTATTTTTGGCACTGAGCAAAAGCAAATTTGACCTCTCATTTTCAGAACATGAGCTAACATAGGACCAGCTTTCAGTATTTAATTGATCCCATTATAACTGTAACAATGTGATGATTAAAGTTGATTAAAATAGCATTATTGGCCAATTTTGATAATATTTCAGTCGTTTTTCAAGACGAAAAAAGGTGAAACGCTTATATAATATGTAATATTCAAATTTCTAAAATGACTAGCCCTTTGTTATATATCTTGTTGAGTTGTGTACTTACATTACACCAGTTGTTTCCAACAAGGTACAAACCCACAGAAGGTTTACTCTAGGTAACCGTGTGTTTCATTTGGTTGCCTGTTGCTACAACTTCCGGGAGAGAGTCAGAGTGTGAGGAGGGAAATCGGCGAAAGAGACAAAAGATTTTAAAACTTTGCCTCATCAAGGAGCGTACCAGGTAGACAGGTTTTCATCAGCAGCTGTGGTTTTTTAACAAGACAACAACTCCCACATCACACTACTTACGTCTTTTTTTTTTCCAATGAGAGACCCCTTAGTAAGGAAGGAATTGCATACAGTGCATTTAAATTTAAGGATTTACTGCTTCATCTTGTCATTAATGATAGTAAATGAAGATAGTTTGGGTTTTGGACTGTTGGTTGGACAAAAGAAGCAATATGATGTTGCTGTCAAGTTTTTAGTGAGCAATTACCAATTATCATTACCATTAAACGTACAAATGCAAACAATTGGTGCAGTCTGCCGAAGGTAAAACAGGCTTCATGACGTACTTAAAACGATCTTTGCAGATTTTTCACAGCCAGAGGGAGCAATGGAGCACCTGGCGTGGTCTCTCTCATGTGATCTCAGATGTAAGCAAATAAAGACGTGGAGCAATGTTAATACTTTACAGTGAGAAAAAAAAAAACGAAGCAGAAGAAATAAGAACAGGGATGACAGCTGGTTTTAAAATCTATCAGCAGTAGTATGCTGTTCTGGGATATCTCTCTCATTGGCTACTGTGAAAGTACTGGCATAATGACAATTGTGGTTGTCCAGATTTTTAATCAGTGTGGCCCCGTTGAGGTTTAAAGACAGTATTTTAAGATCTGTGTGAAATTTTTCCCTCCTCCTTTTTCACGCAAACCAAATTTAATGACAAAATATTTTTAACATCACATTTCTAGATAATCTGGGCCGACCCGCAGGACCGACCAAGCTCTCCATCTGGATACTCAATTGTCGGGAGTGACAAATCAGGGTTAAATCATCCCGATACTCCTGTAGTGTGAGCCCGGCCTTGATTAATAACAAATTGGATATACCAGTTATAATAAAGCTTTTTTTTTATAAGTCTCCCCAAAGTCATTAGGTGATCAATTTGAAAATACATCTCAACCCATCTATTACAAACTCTGGAGCATTTCAGCATTGTTTTTTGTTTTCTTCAGATTTATTTATTCATCAGGTATCATGACTTTTTCCTCTCCTTTCTTAACGCAAACCAAATCTAATGACAGAGAATATTTTTTTAAGTAGCAGTCAGGTCTGTAAGTGACGACTGGCACAAAATCAACATTCATATGAAAGCAGCTTTCCGTGTCAAGCGGTGAGGCATTGATGAAATTTACCCATCTACCTTCCCTCAGAACACTGCCCATGTATCATAGCCAGAACAAATACCACATAATTACATAATTAATCAGATCATGTATGTTTCCTTTCCCTCCCTTCATTTTTTTTTTGTTCTTTTGTACAAGAGTCAAATGCATGTAATCACTTGTTCTGTAATGTAATCTGATCAGGGCCATGTAATTCTTCATTTTCCAACAGCTCCCTGGAGCAACGGATCTGAGAGCGAGATGAATGTGGCTGAGTCTGTGTCCCTCCTCTCCCTGTCTCTCTGCTTCCCTTTCTCTAAATGTGGCTCCTTCACTGTGGTTAACCGCTGGGCCATGTAGCTGCTGGCAGCTGTGTCTCCCGCCACAAGACAATATCTCTTCTCCTCACTTGTTCCTCCATCCATCCACTGATGCCCTCTTTCTCCTCATCCTCCCCTCCTCATCTCCTCCAGTCAGCTATTCCTCTTCTTTCTCCTCGTCCTCCCCTCTTCCTCGCCTTACGTCCCTCACTCCTCCTCTGTCTCCTCTCTCATCCCTCCCTCCAGTGGCAACACCAACCATCAGGTCCCATCTATCTGTGTGTACGTCAGCAATTAGAGCGTCGTGGCAGCCAAATGCCAGCCATGTCCCCAAGCTACACACACACACACACACACACACACACACACTCACACACACACTCAAAGGCTATGCCCTGACAAAACAGCGAGAGAACAAATCACACCATAATTTATAATCTCGCTGCGCTAAAATCTCATTATATTACAGACATATGGATTTGGCGGCATGCACGGCTGGGGAGCCACTGCTATAAATTCCAACAATCGTAAATTATTAAAGGAAAGATAGAAATGACCGTCGCCTGTCCAGATTAGCTGTAAATCACACTCAAACATGGTTTGTTTAAGGAATTAAGTCCCACGTGGTGTAAAGGACCTAACAGGGTATTACTTTAGTCACTGGGTGGTAGGCAGGGTCAAGTTTGAGCTGCTTTAAAATATCATAGATTACAGGTTCAAGCCATAAAATAGGCATGGAGTCCCTACTAGGAAACCTTCATCTTAAGCTGTATGTACAGCGACCAGCTAAAAAAAACTGAAATTGTCCTCACAACAGCACCTTTTCTCCCCTCCTGATTGCTGTGTTTTACCATTTAAAGAGGATGCCCAATAGCCAAGCCGACAAGCAACACAAGCAAAGCAGAAAGCCACAGATGGTCACACCCTCTCCACTCGCCTGGGTCCAGCCCTCAGAGTTCAGAGTTTTGAAAAAAGTGGAATTCCATTTAAGGATAAACCCGGCCAAGCAGAGGTGAAAGCAGGCAGCAAGAGGGCAGCCCCGGCCCTCCGCTGTCAGCTTGGCTTTTCATTATCACTCTGTCATTTCTGAGGAGATGTCAGGGGTTTCATAACACAAGGACATGACTCACTTCTGATGGATGAGAAGAAATCTGCTGAAAAACAGAATAAGACCCCATGTTAACCTGGTTCAGATGACACACAATGCTGTACTCTTGTGCGAGGGGAGTTCTGAGTGCAGGAGAAGATGGCTTTTCAGACATTTGTTGCATTCAGGAACTTTTTACTTATTACAATTACCGGTACTACTACAGGTTGGCACTTGGGGTTGATAGCTGGATCAAACTTACAGAGGGCTTTCACCTAGGAGAACGGTGTTTGTGTTCCCTGTGAAACCAATGGCCATCATTGATGGACATAAAACATTTAACTTCAGTCACGTTCGTAACAAAATTTTTTCCAAACCTAACCAAACATATATAAACATGTGTTTTTTGTGTTACCATGATGACGTAGGTCACCTGTCTTTGGATCAGATCTGAATTTGAATGACTGGCATATAATCTACCAGCAAAACTGGACTTTGGTGTATGCACTACACTCAGTTTGGAAGTTTTAAATTGCGTTGTTTGCACTCAGATTAATGAGATCGGGCTGTTTTACATCTATAGGTATTCCACAGAAAGCGGTTAACACAAAGTAGTTCCAATGAAACCTGCTCAAGTGAAGTAGAAACCATATCTGAAGACACTGATTCCATAAAGCTACTCCTGTTGGAATATATTCTTTCAATAGGCAAAATCCCATTCTTGTCCATCAGTGTGGTAGTGTGGATGCAGATGCCTCAAGGCAAGTCAAATTTAAATCATCTACATACCACACATAGCCATAGCCACATACCACTAGAGGTTATTTACTGTTTGGGTGAACCTGCCCACTAAATATTCCATATGTCTCACATTCCTTTAAGCACATCTATAGTATCCCTTCCACCTCTGCAGGGGGAATGTCTTTTCTCTAGAGTAGGGGGAAAGCAGCAGTGCAGATGCCTCCGCAGTGAAACAAGTGCTATCAAAGTGCTTCCTAGTCAGTACACACAGAGGCAGCATTTAAAAACATCAGAGGGGCTGGGCTAAAGGGTGGCATTAGACTTTGAATGGAGAGGGATCTAATACATGGATGGTCCTCTTCCTCAGTCAGCCCATTGACTCCAAACTGAGCCTATTAGCAAGACAACACAGCACTAATGGCACTGCTACTGCTCCTCATGTGTATGGAGACCACCCAGCACACACACACACACACACACACACACACGACCCTCTTCACTTTTCCCACGCTTTTGTTACCTAAAACATTGGTACATTATAGAGTGCGACCAGATCAAAGTGTCAGTTCCATTAGAAAACCATCACACATCGTGTATGATGAACTGTGGGTGGGAGATATTAGATGGGCTCAACATGAGAAGGCCATTGTGTTTACTACGTTATCGTGAATTATCATTCTGGACCTCAGATAGTTGATTTGAGGTGACTTGAGTTTTGACGTCACTGAGAAAGGATTTTCTATCATGTATCACCTCTTCTTACCAGCCAGGGTTTGACATTTTTATCTGATGATACTAAAGCCGTTAACTATTTTTTTAGAGTCCTCCTCGACCTTTACAGAATGTGCTGTCTAAAGAGCATGTGAATAAGTCTTTTCAGGGCTTTTAATTCTGAAGCTTTTTAATGGTTTCTTTGTGTATTGTGTTACTCCCCTGTGTCACGAGTCCTCATATCTTGTTTCCTTTCTCGTGAAAATCATCCATACTTTAATCCTAATGGTCAAAAGTCATGTGGATCTACAATTGTTTATTCCCACCAAGTGTCCTGACCACAGTAAATTGCTGTTGGGTGGACATATGCAACTCACGCAGCCAATGTAACCATCCGGTTTGACTTCACATATTCTGATCAGCCTGACCTGAGTGTTTTCTCATGAAAAAGTTACGTTAATATAAATGCATAATTGCTTTATTGTAGGAATCACCTTAGGTCACTTTTCCCACCAGGTTTATATATATATATATATATATATGTATATATATATATATATATATATATATATATATATATATATATATACACACATATGTGTGTGTGTGTGTGTGTTATTTTAATCCCAAACTGGGAAATTCTTTCCGAAATATGCGTAAAAACATGAAAGCATAATTTTTCCACTACAGCACCACTTATTTTCCTTCAGTTACTGACCCAAAATAAGTTAGACTGAGGAGAAAAGTTGGTCCAGAGCTCTCAGTTTATTGATCAGTTCCACGTGTGACCACCAGGGGGGTGTAGTGCAGAGGAAGACAAGGGGACAAGAGGCTTCTCTGCTCCTTGTCTCTCTCTGTTTCCCCCACAGTGTGACACACGCCCTGTCCACCGAACACACACTTTACACTGCTGTACTGTGTCCACTGCTCAAACTGTCCCAAATGATTGGGCCTGTAACTGTCCACAGAACCGGAGATGGTTCAGGTGTAACACTCCAGGGCAAATTATTAGAGGTAAAACTCAGAAATGAGCTGTGCGTCTTTACTGTGCCATGATGAAGCTGAACCAGACAAACTGAAACTGAAAGAGTGTGTGCATGCACTGAGCTGTCAGTGCTGCGGTGGTGGTCACGGAAATGTGTGTGTTTACACAGAATGAATTGAGCCTTGTGAAGTCCGAATTGAGACAAAGAGTCCACAAAAATCAATAAAACGATGAATTAAAAACAAACATAAATGCTCGGGATCATTTCCAACAGAATGACCCGAGACCGAACTAACAGCTGATTTTGGCGAATAATGCGCATCAGATAGCGCACATGGTTGTTGGAACCAGGAGGACTTTTCCCACAGTGCACCTTTCACACTTGATATTTAAACGTCGTGGAAGCGTTTTGGCTGATCGGTGCCGGGACGTTCCCACACAGCGGCGGCTGTGCGCTGAGCTTCCCTCTGTCTCACTAACTTCAGTCTCTAGTGCGCACTTTATAAGAGTGTCTGTAGTCCACCTCTTTTTGTTAAGAGGTGGACTTCATTGGCTGTATGGCGAGCAGTCTCTCCAGCGGGTGAAAGAGAGGAGAGGAGAGGGAGAGCGAAAGGGAGAGGAGGGGGATAATTCATTCACTTTGCGCACAAAGCGCAGTGGAAATCACCCAGGGGAACGAAACAGCAGACCGAGGGGAGAGGCGGCGGGGGGGGGGACGTCCACACACGCACACGGACCAACACACTCCCCTGAAATGTAAAAACTACGTTCAGTCTTTGATTCTTTAATTCCGCTCTAATACTCATTATTTTGTGGAACTAGAGGATGAAAGCGCAGTGTGGGTTGAATTGACTTTGTCACGGACGAAATATTGTAACAGTAGATTGTATTTACTGTATTAAGTAAAGACACCTATAGACACAAGCAGGGCCTGTAGGATGTGAACGATGTCCGGTCCTCT
>CAEMYA010000024.1:1976809-1991842 GCA_903131615.1 Diplodus sargus
TTTTTTTTTTTTTTTTTCCAGGAGTATTACATGAATATCACAGAGAGAGTCCAGGGAAGAAGAATGACTGAAACATTGTCCCTCTTTTTTTTTTATTGCATTGAAGAACACAAATTAGTCTTAAGTATTTGCTGTTAAGAAACACATTCTCCAAAATATATTTGTTATCAGTTGACTGCTGCACAAAGCTTGTATGTTCACTCGCACAAGCTTGTCCAATCCTTATTGATTTTGTTGCTGAATATTGCCCAAGTGTCATTATCCACCACGGGATGATGAGTGTGTCTGTATATTATTAAATCCTACTGTAATATTTTTTTTTTCCACTGCTGATGCATGTATCCCCTGTTAACTGCAGCAGCTGCTGACTGAGGCGAATAACCTGGTTACGGATTTCATATCAGAGCGGAGCGGAAAAGAAAAAAAAAAGAAAAGGAGAAGAAAGAAAAGGAGAGAGAAACATGAGATTGGATATTTGAAAGGCATTCGGAAACAAAATTAGGGTTTTACAGCAGAAAGGAAAGACAAGGACAAATAATATGAGAGGGGGACGGGGAGGAGATAGATGGCTGTGATTCTTATTCACAAGGACATTTGAGCTTTGCCTCATGGCCAGACATGAATGAGTAGATTTCAATAGTATCGACTGTTGCTTCGGACATCAGCAAACACACATGCGGACACACACACGCACACACCGACTGATGCACAAACACCGCAGTCTGTCTGGAATACAGAGTGGACCTGTGTGCAGCTCAGCTCACGCTTTTTATGTTAAAACACACACACACACAGGATAAAGACAGGCAGTTTACTCTCTCTGTTTCCCTCTCTACGTGTGTCATGATGGCAAATATATAATATTTGACAGCGGGATTTTAAATAGCACTGTTTTCTTTGTCTTTTGGCCGGTGAAACAAGTCTTCAGAATAGTCTGATTCACTCTGCGGGGTTTGCGAAATATCAGTACTTTTTCGTTTCAAAGACTAAACCAATCCAGGAGGATGAAACGAGCATTTGTGTTTTCGCTCATTTTCATTCATTTCAAAGCAAAGTCTTTTTCTTCATGGCAGCGTGCTGTTTTAGTCGTGTCATGCATGTGAGCTGCAGTGATGTGCATGTGCGCTGTGATCACGAGAGAAGAGTCGCCGAGCTGTCCAGTGAAAACATGTGTCCTCATACTCGCAAGAAATGCTCTTTTGTGGTCTCAGACAATTCGTCCAAGTCTTGGGCTAAACTAATGGCATTTTCCACAAACGTCCCGAATCATAAAACAAGCCCATATTTCTGGCATTTTTTGAGTTGTAACATTTTCATTGGACAGTCGCAACATGCTGCAGTGATTCTAAGTGTGTTACAACTATGAAAACTTAAAACATAGTTTTTAACTGTAAAATATTTTTCCAATGGTATTTATTGTTTCTACTGAAAAAATATGGCACCTGTATTAATGCTCTGATGGGAGTCCACAGGGTTGATACGTTCTTATTAAATGTTTATGTAGTTGATGTTTACAGTTTTTAAAATGTGCAGTGCTGTAATTACCCTGAAGTAAGATGTGCCAAGCCTTTCAGGGGAGGGTGAAGAACAGCGAGGGAGAAGTGCAGACTAGTAGGATGGCAGATGCTGAGGGTAGACTACAGAGGCTGTAAATTTTAACTGCGGTCTCAGGCCTGTGAACATGAACATTTTGTTCTCAGGAGAGTTTTGTTTTCTCTTTTACACCACATACCTCGGATCACTCCTTCTTAAATATCAAATTCAGTTATGGGAGCATGTGTTTAGATAATTTGAATGCACTGTTCGATCAAGTTATAATATGCCGAACAGCGATTTTTAAAAAGAATACTTAATTCTTCAAATTGTCTCTGCCTGACCTGTGTATTCAGTGTGTGGTTATGTGTGTGTTTTCGCTAGAGACAGATGAGATGAATGACACAGCTTGGCCTGTCTTGTAATAAAATATAAGAGTGGCACTTTCACGCTTGTCAACAATCTCTAAATATACCCACGGACCGGGAAGTGTGTACTCACACACACAGGCACGCACACACGCGTTTACACAGGCCTGCGGTTTTGACTGCTTTTCTCTGTCTCCATTAGAAAAAAAAAAAAACTTCAGCTGCTTTGCTTCCCGACAGTCTCAGCAGTCACACACACACACACACACAGACGTGTGCGTACACACACCAGTCACAGTCGACAAGACATTTTTATAACAAAAATTGGATTCCTCTTCGTTCCTCTCTGAAACTCAGCAGACACACTGGAAAACTCGACCTGACAAGTTTCAGCGGCGTGTTGGAACAGCAAAAGCGTTGGTTACACACTCAAAGCATCCATGCAAGAAAAAGATTTATTCCGACCAGTCAACAAAAAGGAAGGCTTCGATAAGACAGGCGCTCTTTGTCGCCCGTGTAGTTATTTGGATTCCATTTTCCCTTTCACTCTTCTGATCCTGACACTCAGAGATCCTCATGCTTCATTCCTCCAATTCTCCCGTCCACTGTCACATCTGGAAGATAATCGAACATTTTAGTCTACTTTTATGAGGGACCTTATTTGGAAACCATCATCATTCTCATCATTGGTGTCCTAAAGTGATATTTTGTAGCCATAATACCACCATCAAAATGTCTCCAACCCCTGAAATTTAGTTTGTGAGCTCTCCAACAGGCATATAACACTCTATCATTATTTTTAACCAACAATAATAATGTGTGTGACCGCATTTACCAATTATTTTACACAGGATCTGTGACTTCTGCCCCCCCTCAGCAGCTCATATTTCCTGAGTGAAATCCCCCCTCAGAATGATGTTAAAGCACATTGTTGTTGACACCGCAATTTCGCCGACTGGTATAACATTGTCACTTAAAGTGCAGATTTGACGTGAAAAGCCCTCCTCGCTGTTTGTATTTAATATCGCGCCGACAGCTGTATCATTCTTGCCCACTGTAATCAAATTATGACAGCGTGGTAAATGTTCCCCTGTGACATTTTCTATTATAAAATGCATATACCCGGTGTCAGGCAACGTGTGGGTGGTATCCCTCGGTGGCAAATGGGATTGTAAGTGGCACTGACTGACATTATGCCTGTGTGCGTTAGATGTAATTGCGCTTGTATATTGATGACATGCATAGGTGTGTGTCACATGGAATTATGGTTGTTGTTTTAGAGATAAGGTGAAAAACATCGCTGACTTTAAGCAGCATTATGACACTTTTGTCAGTGTGATGATAGAAGTCGAGTTAGGATTTATCGTAAATTGCACAAGGGAGAATAATATTTTGAAAATGTGAAAGCATCCGTACAAAAGTTAAATGCAGGGAGACAGCTGAACGGCTCCTCAGTATCACTTTCTAGAGGCCTCATCACACACGTGTGTGTGTGTGTGTGTGTGTGTGTGTGTGTGTGTGTGTGTGTGTGTGTGTGTGTGCTCACATGTTCACAAAAGACCACCAGGCCAGAAGGCAGCCAGCTTGTGTCAATCACCCAGGGACATGGGATTTGTACCCTTTGCTCTGATATCACACCCTCTTCTCTCCTTTCCTTATATCCTCTCCTTGTTTCCCTTATCTTACCTTTCCTTATTTGCTCTTTTGTTTTTTCTCCTATTCTCTTCATTCCTCTTGTTTCCTTTGCTCACTTTTCTTATCTCCTGTCCTCTTTCCTTTCCTTTCCTTTCCTAACCTCTCCTATCTTCTGGTGTCCTCTGCTCTTGTTTTCTCTCCTCTCCTGTTGTGGCCTATAAGGGAATATCCAGTGTCCTCTTATTGGATTGGCTGCTTCACGTTGGCGGCCCTTCACTCGCCGCCCCCTCGGCCTGCTGGGTAATGATAATAAAATTGAAATATCCCGGTACTTATCAGTGTATTACCTCGCTATCAACACCTCAGACACACTCCTACTTTAGAGGTTATACAGGAGAAAGCGTGATCTGATATACAGCGCGAAACCGAGAGAGGACACCAGCCGAGAAAGTGAGAAAGACAGAGGGAGAGGGAGAGGTGGAGAGGGAGTAAACTGAGAGACAGAGAGAGGGATGGGGAGAAAGAAAGACAGAAGTTTAGTTGCGGCTACGTTTTCAAGGTGCTATTTCCAGGATGGATTGCGGTAGGTAGGGAAGAGCGGGTGAGAAGAGGAGGTGGTGGAGGACGAGAGGCGTGTAATGTGACTCTGTGGCATCTGTCCAGACCAGAGGCGTGTTAGCGTAAGCCCTTCTCAACACTCCACACTAGTCTACTGTACATTTGCGGTAATGTAAAACATCTCACATCTTCCCATCTCTCTCTCTGTCTCTGGGCCCTGCTCTCCTCTCCCCTTCCTCCTGGCAGTTGTTGGTGTGTGTGTGCGTGTGTGTGTGTGTGGGAGGCGGGGGAGCGTGCCAAGGCCGAGATCAGGTTTGGAAATTGATTTGAATGAGTGTTGTGGACAGCTGATAGCTATAAAAGATTTTCTCCTTTCATTTCCCAGGGAGTTTCTCCTTTGATGTTGGCTGGTAGTCAACGCAGCTTTGAAGCTCGTCTAGAGCCGGCCGGGCCGCTATTTGATACTGTGTGAGTTTGTGTTTGTTGTGTGTTTATGTGTGTGTGCGCATGACTTCACGTTTGACCTTTTCGAGTTACATCCGTGTTGAATTTTGATGGCAGCGGCAACTTAGCGAGGATGTGAGGGAGAATGGCGCTTTTTAAAAACTGTACAAAATGTCATAAGATTTGATCAGATTCAATAAAATCAGGTAAAATTAGGTATGATAACGTATTTGCATGTAAACGGATCTGATTTCTTTTTAATCCGGAAAGATACACAAAGTCCCACAAGCACTCATGTAGGACAAGCACGTCTTTACCTACTTGTAATCTAAACATATTGGATGCTTAACAAGCCAGCCACCTTCAAATTGCCCTTTGGGGATAAAAATCTCTGAAATGTTATTTTGTCGTTTCATCGGCTGCCTCTTTGCGTTTCTCCGAATGGCCAATCGCCCGCTCCAATCTAATCCCCGGAAGGGAAGGTTCTAGTCTTCTGCCACGGATGCCGCGGGGTCGTGAGGTCAAGTACGGCTAATTTATTCACTCAGTCAGATTTCCTCTGGCTCGTGGATGGCAGATGGAGAGGTCTGATATGATATCACCCATCTGAATCACCCAAGGGAGAGGAGAGCGGGAGAGATGGGGGAGGGAGGGAGAGATGGAGGGATGGGAGGAGAAGAGATTGACAGGAGAGATGTAAAAAGAAAGGGAGGACAGATAGTAAAAATTGGCAAATTAAAAGTGGTTAGATAGAGAGATAGAAGAGGGTAGCATAGCCTGCAAGAGTCTGGAGTGTGTTCGCCTCAGCGAGTCGGGTGTCAAGCTGAACATTGAGCCACATAGGCTCTTATCAGATATGTGTGTGTGGGTGAAATGTGTGAATGTGTGTGTGTCCTTATCTTAAGACAAGTGGTTCTGGTCCAATAAGATCCTGGGAGATGGTAGGAATAAGCGGCTTAGACTGAGATCTGAGATGGAAGAGGGAGGGAGGAGAGATAGCGCTAGGGAGATGAGAGGAGGAGATGACTAGGAGAGAGGACGAAGAGAAGGAGGAGGAGATGGACAGATTAGCAGGATGGAGGACAAGGAGGGGACATTTGGAAAGAGATGAGACGTGGAGGGCTGTAGAGATTGGAATGGAAAGATGTGATGTGGAAACAGTTTGGAGAAGTTTTTTAAAGAGCAGGAGGAAAGGCGGGGGGGTGAGTGGGAGAAGTTTGGGGTTTGAAATAGTTCTTGGCTTTTTGTCAAAGGGCAGGGATTTACAGGATTTGATCAACAGTGTCAACTTGAGGACACTTTTTCCCAAGAGGTTCTGAATATGTGGCTTCAACAACAGTGGCCGCTTAAGAACACTCAGTCCCCAAAGGTTTTGACATCAAGCCTTGGCTTCCAGCGTCTCCTTTATTAAAAATGTTCCACTCAGCTCTCAGCCTTTCCTCTACATACAGATTGAGGGCAAGACATTGATCTTTGTCCATTGAAAAAGCAGCACGCCTCTTGTCTCTAAATGTACCTATCATTAAGAAAAGATGAGGAGGTCTCGGATAAATGTGAAAGGGTGTGCAGAGGGATTTGAATTTTTATCATGGATATTAAAAGAGCTTTAAGTACCTATATCAGCGCAGATGAGATCTTTTCATGGCTGTTGAAAACAGCAGAAACCTCAAGGAATCTCAAGGGAAACTCTGTCAAAGGGCAGGTCTCATCTTAACACAAATCATCTAATAAATTGACGACGAAGGAAGTGTAATTATCCTTACCCATCACATTTTGTCTGTTAGGGGAGAACTCAGTTAAGGGGTCACAATGCAGTGTTGTTAACAGGTGAGACAGCTGTTCTTGCACCATGACAATTTGTGGAGACTAACAAGATTACATTTTGTTAGTCATACATACTAAAGCATTACAAATAGTTTTTCTTGCGATTGGCTCTGTGGGCTCTGCATGAATTCTAAACAGCACTGTAGCACTCTGAAAATTACTTGATACTCATGATTGTGTTTTGTGTCCTTCCAGTTTGGCAACCACATGACGATGAGGAATCAGCTTTGACGACCTACGGATGTCCACTGTCTCTGGATCAGTCGGCCTCGGCAACACACCCATCAAACTCTCCAGGAGGGAGGCATTTATTGATTATTACGCAGGAGGAAAAACTTCATCTTGACCATTTATTGTATGAGCCAATAGGACTAAAGTAATCCAAACTGTGAAGTCTGTGAAAGACTGAACATACCCTAAAACATTCCAGGCACGGAATGATCTGGTCTGAACTGAGCTAAGGTGAATTTGGCTTGGGAAAGATTGACTCACTTTATTTCCACTATAGAGAAATGAACTGAATTCAAGCTAACCTCAACTGATGTTGGCTGCCACTCTTTAATTTCTTCAAGAATATTCTTCTATCTTCCAAACGGCACTTTTCTGAGACCTTTTTCCAAGGGTCTTTGACATTGTCTCAAATCTCAATAAGGAGGAATCATCTCCTCCTCCTTCTAAAATCCTTCCGACCTCTTTCTTCCATCCAGAATGGACCTCCACAGGGCAGCCTTCAAGATGGAGAGCTCCTCCTACCTGCCCAATCCCCTGGCATCCCCAGCCCTCATGGTCCTGGCTTCCACTGCCGAAGCCTCTCGAGATGCCTCCATTCCCTGCCAGCAGCCACGTCCATTTGGCGTCCCAGTATCTGTTGAGAAAGATGTCCATTTGCCATTCAACAATGGTTCTTACACTTTTGCATCAATGTACCACCGCCAAGGTGCAGTCCCACCAGGATTCCCTAACAGGGATTTTCCTCCATCACTCCTCCACCTCCACCATCAATTTGCCCCACCTAACCTAGACTGCTCGCCAATCAGCATGTTGAATCACAGCGGCGTCGGCGCCTTCAGGCCTTTTGCTTCCCCTCCGGACGATCGGGATGGGGTACCGGGCGGCTATCAGTCTGCTTTCACCCCAGCCAAGCGCCTCAAAGGCTGCCTGGATGCAGAGGCTTCCCCCCACCTGCGGTACTCTGATGCAGAGGGGAAAGAGTATGACTTTGGCGGTTCCCAGATCCCTCCTGGAGGCTCACCCAGCAGTGCCTTGAAAGCAGTGGAGGACAGTGGGAAGAAGATCTTCGCGGTGTCAGGCCTCCTGTCTGATCGAGAGACATCCTCCAGCCCAGAGGACCGCATTGAGCGCTGTAAGTAGCAATTTATAGCTGTTCTACATTGCACTCAAGGAGACTAGAACCACATTATGCATACAGATGGGTGACAAATGAAAGGAAAAAAAAAACATGAATAAACAGGTGGAAACAGCACAGGGCACAAGGGATCACTGAATGGTTTGATCAGTGCGACAATGATTCGAATCTTGTGCTATGATTGTTACAGTTACCAAATCTCAACCCAGTAGAACACCCATGGGAGACATAATACATTTTGGAACTGTCGGATGCTTGTAGAGGGAAAACACGGCAATAATTAATTTTTTTTGTACATAAATATTTGTTACCCATCTGTATGTAAGATTGGCTTGTACAGCATATTAAGAGAAATCATCAGAGCTTGTTGCATGATGTTCTGACACTGTAAACAATGCATTTGCACAACACTCAACCTCATTTTGTTCTGAAAGTGTCTTCCAGTGCAAACACAAATCATTGCCAATATGCTTTTGTAATGATATGAAAATTATGTGTTGTACAATATTTTTTGGTGCGAAACAAAGAAGGAACACACCACACCACTTGGACAATTTTCCATTGTGCATTTTCCTCCAGCTCATTAGAAATACTTTCACTTCCAAAACATATCTAAAAGCACAATGTGCACAGCATTTAAACAATGTCACACTCCCAATACTCTTCTCACATCTCACTTATATCTGAACAACTTATACCTCCATGTTCCAGGATTCTTCTACAGCTCAACTGTAATAATTAAACTGGCAAACAAGACACCTGCACAAACCTGTACAGCAAGACACACATGCAGCCAAATCTAATTCTTTCTCACAAATTAAGACCAAAGTACAACTTGCTGCAATTTGTACAAGAGTGCAAATTTTAACACACTAGCATCACACGCCAATAATCAATCCCATCTATGTTCGCTTGTCATCATCTCTCCTGGCTCCCCCTATCCTTGTTTCACAAGCCCACAAGCTCCACTGGTCACATTAGCATTCACCAGTGGAAGGATGCCATTTGGCCCTCACGCACTGGGAATCTGATTAGTGTTTTTGTGTGTGTATGTGTGAGTGTGTGTGTATGTGTGTGTGAGTGACTGGTTCAGAGACCGGCCATGCTCTTTGCCATCAGCATTCATCATAGCTCCACGCTGGCAGCCCTGTTGCCAAAAGATTTACCCACATACCCAAAACCTTGGCAGGCTATGTTTGTGTGTGTGTGTGTGTGTGTGTGTGTGTGTGTGTGTGTGTGCATGTGTGTATGTGTGTGTCTGCAATAAAAGGGAGGTGGAAGAGGGGTTGTGAGAGCTCCAAGCACAAACACACAAGTATCCACGAACACTCTTCCAGACACACAAACAGCTCTCAGCATGAGCATCGACATCTCCTACACATGTCAACAAGCTGCATTGGATCTCAGTGACAAATTAGGAGAGAGGCAGACAGAGACGTGCCTATAATGTATAATTTAGCCGAAAGAGAGTCTTCCTCACAGTTTTTTCTTTTTGTCAGTTGATCTCCCCTTTCTGAAATGTATCTGTTCTTTTTTTGCCTTTATTTTTTATACTTCTTCTTTCATACCTCCTTCACCTTTTGTGGTAGAAGTAGAGACTGTGTGTGTGTGTGTGAGTGTGAGTGTTAGTGTGTGTGTGTGTGTGTGTGTGTGTGTGTGTGGGTGTGGGTGTTTGAGGGGTGCATCCTTGATGGAACACATGAGAGACAGAGGCGACGACCTGAGACTGATCCGATAAAAAGACCACCGCAGGAGACACAGAGAGGGTGAGGAAGAGAGAGATGAGGGAATGAATGGAGAGAAGGACATTGGGAAAATGACACCCAGTGGCTGCCTGGCTGGGGAGGAATAAGAAGGAGAAAGATATCAAAGAGCACAGGAAGTGAGAGAAGGAAAGGGACAGGAACAAAGAGAGAAGAGAAAGAAGGGAACGATAACTTTGCCATCAATTTTTAGTCTCTGATTTAAAACACACATTTTCAGTTGTTGGTGGCTTTGAGTATGGAGTATGTCATTGCCACATGTTATCACTACAGATCTGTGAGCACTAAGTCCGACACAAGAAATAGAATAGGATATGGGCACGGGGCTCCTGTGCTGTCTTTTGGAACGGCTGAATCTGTATCTAATCAGGTTAAATCTTGGCACAAGTAGCCTCCACCTCTACCATAGGCTTCTAATGCAATTGGATGTGCAGAGGCACTGCTCACAGCAAAGAATTATGGGTTCTCCTTCACTGGTTTTGGCTATCCAGTGGAGGCGTAAAGAACAAACAACACTTTGGTACAATCCCATGAGAACAGCGCTCTCACTGCTTCACACACACATTAGCTAACTAGCAGCCTTCGCGCTGCTTCACACATACCTCTAGAAAATCTCACAGTGAAAAGAGGTTTATAATGCTTGGGATCATACAGTGTCATCAGAAAGTCTGGTACAAAATATAAGATAGTATTGGCAGGGGTTTGAAAATGTGTATCATAGAATAAAGATAGGTAGCTTTTAAAGGCTTCCAAAACTTTCATTTGCAATATCTAATATATCTGAAGTATGCCATGTTTCGTTTTTCTAAATGTTTTAACTTTAAAGGTACATCCTGTGCAAGCATGTCATTTTCGATTTTTGTAAGTCTGACTAATGGACTTTGAATCCGTTTGGGCCAATCAATCTCTATCTTAACTGTGTTTATTTTATGAACAATTTATAGCTGTCATTATAAGGGGGATATTGTTCAACTAAAGAGATAAGAGTTTACGAAGATAATTTAATGTGCAAAGCTGACATGAATCAACTCAACTTTCCTGAAACTTCTCATTGTACAGCACAACACTGACTAGCAGGCATGGCGTGATGATGAAACATTTTAGGAAAAGTTAACACATGCCTTTCACCATTTGGTTACCGAGGCCACATGCTAATATTAGTGGAAGGTGATCTTTGACTCTTCAAAGCTCAAATTATACCCCCCACCTCTGCATAGACAAATTTGCTTGCTGATGACAGCATTCACAAAAACTTTGTGTATTGCTGATATTTATTGCCACTTGGACTGCATGACTGTGCCATCTGTGTGTGTGTGAACATGTAGTCTTTGCTAATCAATTATCCCTTGGAATTTTGTCCATGTTGGATGATTCTACACCTCCAAATTTATGTTCAAAGCCAAAGTTCACCACCAATAAAGGGAACATTGTGCCCTATATGCAGAAAGTAGGGTGATAGATGGACATGTAGAATGTCGGATTTAAAAGCAGGATATGGGACTTTGTGTCCTGTCACAGACCAGATATTAATGTCCACCTTTTTATTTACCATAAATAGCTTTTTCTAAGATACCTAATCACTTTGAATTTGCGGCAAATTTACCCATTTTAAGAGAGCTACCAAATCCTGTTTAATTCAGCAAAAAAAAATTAAAAACTTAACTTTACCTTTTTCTAAGTCTCATTCCTTTATTCCATTAATTTCTTAGAGGCCCCCAGGGATGGGTGGATCAACTTCATACATCTGACAGCTGGTTTCAGTTTATGTACAGCGTATCTGTCCCTATCACAAACTTTCCCCAGCCATAGCCATATGGTAGTTGCCATGCAGCGATATTGCAGAAAGTAACATTATTTAAACATGGAGAAGAGTTGCGATCAAATGCAATCTCGAAGTTTGCACAATCCTCCAATATTGGGATTCTGTGCGGGTCCAGTTTTGAGTATATCCAGGCCACCAGGAGTATATCCAAGAACCCCAGTCATGCATCAGAAAATCTGTTTAGTTTAAAGAAATAACACTACTTTTACATCCGTCCTCGCCCGTTTACATCTTGAATATGTTTTAGTGCTATCCTATTACAATCCAATCATCTGTCATGCTACTTAATCCCAGGTGTGAAGTTGATCCTTTTCTTCCTGGCTACACACCGAATAAAAAATGATGTCAACACAACTTGGAAAAACCCTACAGCCCTTAACTTCCCTGCATTGCAATTCTGCCAAGCCTGCCGCATACCACTCCAAGCAACAGTGGCCTACTCTGTGCTAAGCCCTCCCAAATCCCCCCACTGCACTGGCAGGCACGTTGACTGTTAACTAAACCCGCTAACCTGTCAGCGCTAAACCTGCACATAAAGGCCCCATCATGCCTTAAGAGGACTATGCATGTCATATCATTGTAAAAGCTATTACCCTTCACTGTATTCGCATTGTAGGATTTTAGCGCAAGAATGAAGGGATAGGAAGTGGAGAAGGGTTTTTTTGTGCATGTACAGTAAAGGAGAGAGTGGAATTATGGGATGTGTGCTTGGAATTAATGGGAGTGTTGACAAATGAAACAATCCGCCTTCGCAGTGCACTTGTTTGTTTGCGGAGGGGATTTGGTGTTTTCGCACGACGTGTCGATGTGAGGGTTCCAGCACGTTCCCCTCGTCTTTTGTTGTCCTCCGGCTCTTCCCTTTTGTTCTCTCCCACCATCTCTCCATCCTTCTCTCACTCCCTCCCTCCTTCTCGTGCGCGCGTGTGTGTGCGTGTGCGCATCTCTTCCGTATGAGTGTGTGACAGCTGTAGTCTGTTTGTTCACATTCTCTCCGCTCTCCACATTTACAAGGCTGAGAGATTTACACTGAACCTGACCCTGAATGCCTCACCCAGCTTCATCGTTCTCCCTCCCCTCTTCTTCTCTCCTCTCTCGTTTTTTGTTTGTCATTGGCCGTTTTTCTGAACTTAAAATAGACCAGTAGAGAAGACTGAAAAAAAAAGTCAACAAGAGGACAAATGCACAACTGAAAAACTGACAGGAATATCTGTCGGGGAAAGAGAGAAAGCACATTCTTTTTCGAGAGCGAGTGGAAGGATAGCATGAGGGAGGAAATGGGGCGGATGAGATAAAAGAAAGGATAAAAGTAAAATAAGAAAAAAAAGCAGGCAGGAGAGAGGGAGGATGGCGAGATGTTGAGCTGAAATGCAGATCCCATCTGCCCGACTGAAATTTAAAGCAGAGGAATTTTTAAGGCAGAGCACCACAGACAGGTAGATACTGCTGAGTGTGTGGAGCATTTACACTCGTTTACACTCTCACGTCAAACGGTCTAAATGCACCGACAGAACGTTGACCTGAACTAATCCAATCCAAGAAATTAGGGATGAGAAAACTGCCTGGAAACTATTTCTTACATTCCCATCAACATAACAGTTGTAACATTTAGCAGAGTGCATCACACACAGCTGTTAAAACACACAGCGAGAGGCCTCTTCTTCATCCTCCTCTTCGCCTTTCTTCTCTTCTTTTTTCAAGAGTTGCCTCCTTTCTGTGTTTATCTTCATCTCCCCCCCCACCCTCCACAGAGCAAAAGTCATGTGTGTTGTTTCTTTCTGGGGACGAGTAGAACAAATTGTTGTAGCTAAAAAAAAAAGAAAAAAAAGAAGAGCCACGGTGAAGAAAAATAAACCGAGAAAAAAAAGAAAGTTCTCACAACGGGAAGATTGATGATAGTGATACCGGTGTTGATAGATGGCAATCAGATTTTGTTTTGAATTCGGTTTTCCATCTTTAGTTTTAAGCAGGAATTACTGTGGTATTTCTGAGCTACTGTTCCCACACACCACCTGCCAATCAAATCCCGTGGGCGGGGTTGTGATGTATTCAGATTCTGCAGTCTTTGAATGTTAATGTCAGTTTTTTTTTATTTTATTTTTTTTTTTTAAATGTAATCATTTTCATGTACCATCTTCTCCATTCCACTCGCTCTCTCTGTCATGGCATGTGAAGAGTTAAAAAAATCCACCAAGGAGACAGAAACGCTCATCCTTCTCCTTGTCCTCACAAAATCTGCCCTCCTCCACCTCTCCCTCCCCCCTCCCCGTCCCCCCTTCCATCTCTGCCTGTCACGGTCTAGTGGCAGGGTTAAGTTAAGTAAGAGTGTTCTAATAATTAGGACTGGGACTCGCCTGCCTGCCTGCCCGTGTGTGTCTGTGTGTGTGTGTCTTCCTGTCAGTGCTTAGCCAGATGTTAAAAGGCTTGTCCCTCTCATGTTGCCTCCCTGTCAGTCTCCACTGTGTGCCACACACACACGCGCACGCACACACACACACACACACACACACATCCAGGACTGTCCTACTTGTGGTGGCTTTGTTTACCCCCAAGTGCGTGCCCTTCTGCCCTTCTGGCAGCTCCCCCAGGGTGAGGAGTGTGTGTCTGTTTCCCTGTCAATACCAGCCTCCATGCATCAGATAATGATAGCTTTGTTTTGTTGTTATTTTGACTAAAAGTTTTGTTTCTAGTCTTCAGAACATTTATTTTTTTAAATGAAATACTCTGCAGTAATTTGACTCTGGGAAAAGTTTCTTTCTGTCTCTCTTTCAAGACGTTCCTTTCCCCTCCGGTTTCTCTCTCTCACTGGGTGGCAACTGGAAGCGAGCAGCAATTGTCTGTGTGTGTGTGTGTGTGTGTGTGTGTGTGTGTGTGTGTATTACAGTGCTTGTGGAGTTGTGTGTGTGTGTGTGTGTGTGTGTGTGTGTGTGTGTGTGTGTGTGTGTGTGTGTGTGTGTCACTTGGTGTGAGTCGTCTTGCGGTCATTGTTGCGACGCTGCGCAGATCAAGGATTAGTCGCTTCCTGTCGAGCCTTTTGTCGGCCCAGCCACTCCATTTGGACACAGATCACTGTTTGTGTGTGTGTGTGTGTGTGTGTGTGTGTGTGTGTGTGTGTGTGTGTGTGTGTGTGTGTGTGCAGAGGGGTAACTTACACAAATGAGCCACTGGAGCTGCTGGAAGGCAAATGAAGGAGAGCGGATGAGATGAGACGATTCCCTCAGTGGCGCCCTGCAAAATGTTCTCCAGTCTCATTTCATCTCATTTTCACTCTTAAAATAAGACTTTTTTTTTTCTTCTTCAAGTGAGCAAACACCGGTAATGTGGTGATCTAATGCCCCACTACTAACCCCACTGCTGTTTTACTCTATTCAGGACATTTTCTGGAAACGATGGAAGCATTTTAAAAATCTGGTTGAAGCGCTCTGAGGACAGCGTGTCACTCTGCAGTCAGGGAGATCTTGAAAAGGGTCGCTTTGAAGTGAAGATTACACACGGTCTCTCTCAAATACACACACACACGCGCACACAGGACCAGGTCCGTAACGTCCTGAGTTCCGGAATTCCACTTTGTTCCCTCGGTGATGTCAGCTTTGGCCAATAAAAACCCTGCGTTAAAACTCCACCGAGCCTCATAGAACTGCAGCACACCTGGCAACACAACACACATTTAGCTTTTAATATGTGTACACACACACACACACACACACACACACACACACACAC
>CAEMYA010000024.1:2000426-2020426 GCA_903131615.1 Diplodus sargus
CCCTCCACCCTTCACTTGCTTTCTTCTTCTCTTTCTGTTTGTCATTTTATTCCTCCCCTTCCTCTGCTTTCAATCTCGCTTCCTCCCCCCCCCCCGCCCTCCGTTCCTCTCTTTCTCTCTCTCTCACTTCGTCTCTCTTCATTTTTTCCCCTAATCTGTCCATCAGAAGTGTTGATAAATTATTCATGCCTCTGTCTGTCCCCGAAGCCTTGTCACCTCTCCTCCACTCGCCAGCTCCTCTGCTTCCTCTCCTCTGTCGCCCTCGTCCCTTCCTCCCTCTCTGGCCTCCTCCTCCTCTCATCTCCTCTTCCCTCCGCTCCACCTCCTCCTCCTCCTCCTCCTCCTCCATCTCTTCCTCTCCAGTCTTGCAGAAAGCTCGACCACACACGAGCATCAAAAACCAAAATGGAACGAGTTAATGAAAAAGAATTTTAATGATTCCAGCAACTTTAAGCAATCATTTAATGGCTGGGTTTGTGTGCAAAATAGCTGCAATGCAACACTGACCTGATCTTGTTAGTATTCCTCAAGATTCCTCCAAATGTTCTTTGGGCTACATGCTGAGAGATGAGGAAATGCTTCTTTAAAAATTGATCCAGGATTGATTGAAGCTGCTTTCACAACAGCCGGTTACATTATTATGGCACTTTTTATGGCTCTTTCCTTTACTCCTGCAGGATTCTGTGCAATCATCACGATGCACGCTTATGTATAGCTCATCACTTAGGAAGCAGAAGAAAGAGAGATAAATGGATACAAGAGAAAGAAAGGAATGGAAACACGTTTAAAGACCTCCTTCAATATCTCTCTCCCTTTCTTCTTCTCCTTCCTTTACGCCCCCCCCCCCTGCATCCCATATCCTGCCGGACGGAGTGCACGACACAAAAGAGTAAAAGAGAAAGAGGTGGAGTGGGGAAAAGACAGAGAAATATGCAATTGAAGGAGTAATCTTGTGGCTAATCCAACATTCTCTCCCCAAACAATTAAACACTGGTTTATGTCTGCTTACTTCCAAACACAGGCACGCACTCAAACGCAGTTTTCAGAGAGATAAAGTTTGCTGCGGAAAGCTATTAATCATAGGAAATCCAGATGAATACAAAGTTAGGGAGTCTAGTGATTAGTGATAAATTGCCTTGTATTTCCCCTTAGGTGGTGTGTGTGTGTGTGTGTGTGTGTGTGTGTGTGTGTGTGTGTGTGTGTGTGTGGTGAGGATTGTATCTTAGGTGTCGGCATGTGTGCGTGTGCGTGTGTGTGTGTTGGCTGATGCAATGGTGTAAAGCACTAGGGCTGAACCCTTGGGTTATTAGAATGCGGCTATGTGTTTGTTTGTGTGTGTGTGTGTGTGTGTGTGTGTGTGTGTGTGTAGGCATGTGTGTGTACGTGTCACATATGGTCCCTCTCTCAAAAGATGGGCCTGTCTCAACCACTCTCATCCCCTGTTACCACGACGATTAATACATTTAAAAAAAATGTCCCCTCCACTTTTCCCCGGTGCTGGACACACACACACATACACACAAACACTGTTCACTATTCAGCAGAGGTTACTGCTACATCAGCAGCACACACAGCACTGCCTTTAGAGGCTGATCAATCTGTACTGCTGCTCGCACTGATGAATTACAGAAGTCGAGACAGAAAGAGAGAGGGAGAAATGGAGGGGAGAGAGAGTGGGAGGATGAAGAGATGGAGGAAGATGAGAAAAGACAAAGAAGTGTAAAGGAGAGGAAAATAGCCGAAAATAGCCCAGGACAGAAAATTAAGGGGAGCGAGGGAAAACGCAGATGGGATGATGACGATGATGACGAGTTTCTGAAAAAGAAGAAGAAAGGTTAAATGAGGAGAAAATGGACAGCACACTGAGGCTACCAAAAGACATGAAATACAAAGAGGAAGTGAAGAGGGAATGGTCAGGATTCCTGCTGTCCAAATGAGATAAAATACTTGGACAGTTGAGGAAATTGTGGGGAAAGCCCGTCACATGGATCTCTCATTTAGCCGTAGTCAGTCCAGGTTCAAGGACGGACTCATGATATACAGAAGCCAAGCACTTGAAATTCATCCCTGAAAGCAGGGATGCATGGATAATATTGACTTTAGCTGTTACATTTTGACAGACAGGAGGACTTTATGACCGAGGCACGGCAGACACATGTTAGGCTTGAATAGACGTCTTTGTTTGGCAGGAGGGAAATTGTTTTACGGAATGGAGATTTTCTGACATCGTGTTGTTTTAAAGAGCTGTCACTAGGGTTTGAGACTGATAATGCATGCAGTGTTTTCACCCAGAAGTGGGGTCACGTGAGCAGTATTTTATCACAATATGTTGTTCGGATGCTCATTTGGTCATACAGACGTCTCTCAGCTCGTTTTTGTTGCCCCCACAGGGAACTCCATTTAAAAAAGACCTGCTTTTACTTGTCTCGGTTTTTATGGAATATTAGAGGCAGATCATCATCTGTATTTAAAATAGTGCAATTTTGCAGTGATACGAATTCACTTCAAATTTGGACTAGCTTGTTGGGGCTGTGGAGTTGAACTTTTTTTTTTACTTGACCCATAAAATCACAGAATGGGAGAGCCAGAGGACCTGATGGAGGATGCTATTGTAGCTTATTCTCTGTGTTATAGTGTTAACACTTATTTAAGTTTCAGTAAAGTTTTAGTTTTGGGTTTAGTTCAGTGCTTTTTAGATTGTTACGAGACAGAAGTTGATGGTATGGAAAACTCTTTTTGAATAGTGATGTAGTGATTGAGCCAGTTCCTTAGCTCAGAGAGCTTCTTTCCTTCTTAAAAAAACTCTTTATTGAACAGAATTACGTACAATCATCATACAAAATGAAAGGAAATAGCAAGGCCCAGATCAGAGAAAATAACAAATAAGCTTAAGTGTCAACTGCCAGAAGTGTCGGGGCTTGCTAATACGTTAGCCCCTTAGCGACAGCGACAGCGGTTCACCAACTGGCACTGCAAATAGAAACCAAATACTTCTAGTGTGTAAGAACTTTGCTGTGTCTTTTAAATCTATATTTCCGACACAAAATTTGTTTCTGAAACAAATTATATAATTTCATAACATTTACTTGAATACAACAAGATTTAAATGTGTGATTCTGAATGGACACATTTAAACCAAATATTTGTCACCACAGTTTCAGCCTTTATCATATAAACTGTTTCTCAAAGCATTATCTGACCAAAGTGAAGTGTCTTTTCTCTACAGAATGTGGATGATTCACCTGTTAAAAGGATTCTAATCTTAGAAATAAAAATGCTGACTAGGGTTAAACCTACAGATAAACCACCATTTTCATCCCTCTCCGCGACATTATCTCACACTGATTGTCTGGCCGCCCTATCCCCACTTGTATCAAGTTTTTTCTTTGTCCACCCATCTCATTTCATTCTCTCAGACCCCCACCCCCCCAATGAAAACATGATTAAACTTTAGAGTAGGTGGCTTTACCCTCCGCTATGTCTCAGACAATATGTGAAATATATCTTTTTCACTCCTTCCCTCTCCCCTTATCCTTGGCGGTGATAAATCCATAGCTATCTATGACAGCTTTGTTGCTGCTGGGAGGTCCCTCCTGCCTTGTTTGGCTGTGATTCCAGTCGACAGCTTTAGGAGCGTGTCTTTATTTAAGAGCTGCTGTAATTACACAGGCTTTAGCATATGTAGACGGCCAGATATGATTCAAACCACCGCGACAGGGAGAGGGGAGAGGGGAGCTCAACGGGTGAACGAGAAGAGAGATAAAACACAATGGCGGGAAGCGCAAGAGGGAGAGAGAGAGAGAGAAAGGGAGGAGATGGAGAGAAGGAGGGGAGGAAAGAGACAGAGAGGGAGAGATATGGTGAGCGGGGCAGACTGATAGAGCAATTGAGAGACGAGGAGAGGGCAGCCGGGAGGGGGAAGAGGAAGAGATATGGTTTGGCAAATAAAAGAGGAGCGCGGCGCTGCTGCAAACTGTTCGCCTTATGATGCCTCATTAGGGCTTAGGGCTGCAGATAGTGCCTGTTAGAGAGATCTATGGCCTCAGCGCTGAGAGAGAGACAGAAGGGGAGAAAGAGAGAGGAGAGGGAGAGAGATGCAGATAAAGGAACAACAAGAGAGTGAAAAGCAAAGATTAGAGCTGCCGTGTGGAACAATTTCCTTTAACAAAATATATGATTATGCGCGTCAGTTGTGTTATTAACGCAAGCAGAAGTTCAAAAGTCTAAATCTCGTGAGCTGTAATGGGTGGAAAGGTGGCTGATAACATTTTAGGAAGCGGCGGTTTCAGTGAATGGAGACGGGGTTTTCTTATATTTATTTTAACTGACAGACCCTGGTTATGATCAATTGAAAAGAAATAAAGTATAAGTTCTTTCTTTGCCACAGTTTAAAACATTGTGAAGTCAAGAGCCGACTTTGTTGAGCATCTTCTTTAGTCATCTGTATTATAACATAATGCAATAAATCCACTCTGCCCACAGTTTGAGTACGATGTAAACAAAAACACAACTTGCTCGTCTTTCTCTCTCGTTGCCCCCAGTGATAGATAAATATTGAACAGAACTCAAGGACTTATTGTTATTCAGACATTTCTTATGTGACCAGTCATTTTCATGACAAATCACTCCTTCCAACCTTCTGCCAGCGCCAGAAAGCTCTTGTTTACACTGGAGGAATCCTTCCTGTACTGTGCCATAAAGCACTTGCTTGCGCTGGAAAGCAACACAGCACATTTCCTGCAGCTCGGCGGACACGAACCCAAAACTCTCTGTGTTTGACGATCTGAGGATGAGATTCAACAATCATCCGTCTTCGTCTTCATCCAAGTTACAGTTCCTTACTTTAGATGATAATTTGATATGATACCATGCACATCTGATGAGTTGAGTTTAGGTTCAGGGCACCTGCAGCATCGGCATCTGCACCAATGTACCCTATCTTTTAAGTTCTATCCCTTTTTTTAATTTCTTTTTGCTGGATGACATTACAAAAGCTGAGCTAAGTCAAAATAAAGATGTTGGATGACGCTACATTCTTCGTCATTCTCCTCTGCCATGGGATCCCTTGCAGCATCAAGGCAGCAGTCTGAGTACGAACGAGGAGGCTGCATTTTTCTGACACCGTGTTAATGGCGGTCTGAACACAGCCTGATTTGACACGGTGACAATGAAGCAGAGAGGAGAAGAACAAAAGTGCTAAATGGAGAACAAAGGACAGTGAGAGAGGGAGCGGAGCAGATAAGGAATCAGACCCTGTCCAGGCGACACTGACAAGAACAGAGAAAAGACCACAGACCAATAAAATAAATGTCTCCCTTTCTCCAGCATTTGTAAGAAAGATAGCAGATAGTATATCACCAGGCTCCACAAGCGCTAATTAGGAGCCAGATTTTAACAAGCAGACAGACACAGCGAGGCAGGAGAAAGACGGAGGGAGGGAGAGGAAGAGACGGGTTGGAGGGCTGAAGGCGGACCGTTAATCCACCGTCCATTGTCAGTCGCTACAGGAGGAACCGTGTTGTGCGTTTCGCCATGGGAAACGACCGTAAATCTGCGACGCAACCTTTATACGCTGCACTCACAATACGCACAGATGCAGCAGTACATGATACCGGCTGACACAAGTGTAGCCACCCAGTGACAGATTGCTTTCATCAGAGAGACCACACAAATCAACTGCCTACCACTCTCCCTCTCTCTCTCTCTCACACACACACACACACACACACACACACACACACACACACGGGGAGGGAAGTACAATCAGTAGGCATTTTGCTGCAGTTATCCAAAGTAGTAAATCAGAACCTGTTGTTTCTACCATGAAAGGCGAGCGCTTATCTGCCAGCTACAGGTGTGTGTGTGTGTGCATGTGTGTATGGTCTGATGCTTATCTTTATCTTGTAGCCACAGGGGGGCCTTTTGTGGTCTGTTGCTGATTAGCTGTCTGTACACATGCCCGATCGTAAATCTACCTATGTGAAGCAATATTAGCGGTAATGAGGCATAAGAAAAGTGTGTGTTTGTGTGTGTGTGTGCGCGTGTGTGTGTATGTGTGTGTGCTCCTATTTGTTTGTGTGTTCACTAATAATTCCAGTGTAATTTCCATAGGGGTCTGGCGCAGGTTTTCTGGGGAATTTATTAGGTTGATTCACAAGAGCTGGATACCTGCTGCCTTAGAGGGCCTCAGAGACTACTATGTTACACACACACACACACACACACACACAGAGCAGGCATTCTTGCATACTGACAACGTAAGCATGAACATATGCATTACGCACAGCCATGGTCCTCACCCCTACTGGTGTCTCGGCCCTTCCCTAATCATAGCATATGCCCAGAAACGAGGACGCTCGTGTATCTCCTACCGTCCGGCTACACCTGCCCGTACATGAATACACAAATCATGCCCACACCCCCCCGCTGCCTCTCCCTGGCCTAAATATGCATGTTGTTCATTCTAACCACCATCATTTCCCTAACTGCCACTTACGTCATACCCGGAGGATCCCCTCCAGCTGCTGATCATAGTCATGATGGGCTGTTAGGCATGCAGGACACCACGCAGAAGCCGTGGTTCAAGGAGACAATTGCTCGCACCTCAGACTGTATTAAGACCACCTTGTGTATTCTTTGAGGAAAGCTTGTGCTCAGTCTATTAGCACAATATTTGTTATCATGTAAAATGTCTAAAAAGGAATTTGTACTTTTTAATTTCATAGGAATAAATAACATTTCTCATTTTGGCTCTTTCCATTTTAACACAATTGCCAGAATAAATGTCAACAATGTTCATTTCCGCAATCTACATATAGATTTACCTTTCCTTAGGTCCCTTTCCTGTTTGTGTTTCATTTTTAATGCCATGGCAGTGCTGTGCTCACGCCTGGTTAGGTTTAGGCACATAAACCACTTAGGGTTAGGTTTAGGGAAAGATCATGTTCTAATTCGCCTGGTTCGCCTACAAACACGGACAGAAATTTTCCTGACGTCTCATTTAAAATATCCCGTTCACAGCTGGAAATTTCCCCAACATCGCATAAAAAATATTTAGCTTTTGTTACCGCTCACGCAGCTCAAAAATGTCGCAACATCTCAGTAAAAATATCCAGCGGTTTTATGCCTACAAATGTTAAAAATGCAGTCAGGAACAGTCGTCCCCTGCCTGGCGACTGTTCATTTTTAACTGGAAAGAAAACATTAGTTCAGCTTTAAGTTTTGATCCTAATCTAGAGAAGTGTAATCTGCCATTACAAATCCACTTGTGCAAACAAGCTGGATCTCAATCAGTGGGGTGGAGACATTCCTCTCAGTTGCAGTGAAGATCTCTGGTGCTGGACACTTCCAACGGTTGAAAAGTGACTGCAATGCATCCACACTAATAGGGGTTTAACTTGGTGCGGAATGTTTAGCCTCCTTCTCATTGTTCTTCTTAATGGGACCTATTGACTGCTTGCGCAATCAGAGTTCATCACTATGTATGTACAGTAGATTAGAGACTGGAACAGCAGCTTCTACCTCGCACTCTCTTCACATCTATTTATCTTTTTCTCTCCGTTTCTGTTTCCCCCTCTCTCAGCTCGTAATTTGCAATTCAATCGAAAAAGGATGCTTTACCGACACGACTGTGGAAGAATTAACGGTGTTGACAAAGTGGTTTACAATACATAAAGATCACAACAATACAAAGAAATGATTAAGGTATAACACAATCATTTATGCTGCCTTTGTTTCTCTTTGCATATCTTCCCCTCTCTCCGCCTAACAGCAGGTAAACAGTCTTGTAGCTTGTAGTGGTTATGTGATTCAGTAGCGTGGCGCGTTTCCGAATGGTAATTTGCAGAAATGAAAACTTAATCAAGCATGCTGCAGAAGTGGCCCTGAATAATTTAACAGTGAGGGGGAGAATGAGCGAGTGAGTGGGGAGAGGACGGGAGAAGGAGGGCGTCAGCCGGGAGAGGAGAGGAGAGGAGAGGAAGGTGATGAGGAGAGGATCATCATCCCTCCTCCGCTCTCTCTCCATCCCTCTACTTTTCTATCTGATCTCTTTCGACTCTTTCCTTGTTTTATCTCCTGCGTCTTGTTATCGCCCACCATTTTTTTACCCATACCTCCTTTCAGTTTCCCTTCCTTTTTGTCTCTTCCCGCTATCCTTCATTCTTCTGTTCCCTATTTAATTTCCCTTTATCCCTCCTTCTCCTGTTTTTTCTTTTCTTTTCTTTGTCGCTATTGAACTAATTTCTCATTTTTTCTATTTTCAACCCCCAGTCCTGTCCTTCATTCTCACCGTTTACCTTTTTTAATTTCTTTCCCTCTCCCATCCTTCTGCCCTTCTTGCCATTCTTCTCTTTTCCATCTTTCCTCCTTCTATCTTTGTCACACACATCAGACATTTGGTGATGTACCCGTCCGGACAGTGTATAAGCAGAAACAAATCTTAATTTGGAAGACTTTATCTTTGTCAAATGCTTTCTGAGAGGATAATTAATTACTTAGCCCCAGTTAAACTTTTAATATCTTCCTTCTCCCTCTCTATCTTTGATTAATTTCTCATCTCGGGAAAGAAAGACTTTCATTAATACTAAAGCCATTAGTCTTCCAGCAGGAAGAAAGCCCATATTTGGTTGTTACAGATGAATCCCTAACCCCCTAAATGATTAGAGAGCTACAGAATAAACATTTTTCTTCTTTCTGCCCCAGCTGGGAAACTTGTCCTGCAAGTGCCAGGAGATGATCCCACTGAATGTTTTTATGTTCCGAATCTTCTTCTCCTCCCCATAGGCAGCCATTCATATCTATTTTAACTATGAGTATGTGTTATGATGATGAAGTTTGACCTTTAGTGTCACAATGAGTATTTCAAGTTTGTGGGTGAAATTAGATTTTATTTTTACACTAATGGCTGGTTTAATGACTTGCATATTCATCAGTTTGGAAGGGACAATCTGTAACTATGTGAAGAAGAGTATTTTCAGAATTTAAAAACATGTTCTTTCTAAATTCTTTAACTGCTTTTGACAACAATTGTAATTCAAAAACAGAGAAACAAAAATAATTGTCATTTTCTGTCAAATTGAATGTGCTAAAAAGAGCTGATTTTAGATCCTGTTTTTTTTTTCCTCTTCCTTTTTTTAAACACAAGCCCTTTCAATTTTGGCTTATTTATTCTAACTGCCATCTCAGTAATAATGTTTCAGTGTTAAAAAAGCCTATCAGTTGACATTTCAATATATGTGATAGAGGGTCGGGCGGGTCTGCTGCAAAGAAAATGTGTTAAAATGCAAAATACAAACACGACANNNNCTCTCTCTCTCTCTCTCTCTCTCTCTCTCTCTCTCTCTCTCTCTCTCTCTCTCTCTGTCTGGCCAAACTCTATACTTTGGCAGATTGGAGTGAGAATGAACTGCAGCCCCAGACGCTAGTTTGTGAAAGCTCTACGTTCCTCTTCTCTAATGGAAATTAAGGGCCATGTATATGTGTGTGTGTTTCTGTTTGTGTTTATGCGTGTGTGTCTGTGCGTGCATGTGTGTGTGTGTGTGTGTGAGAGACGTGCCATGCTTTTGTGACAAGGCCTCGCAGGACTCAGATTTTATTAAGTACCCTTTAGAGAAAGAGAGAGAAACAAAACACGAGAAAAGTCTTTCTCTCTCTCCCTCACTCTCTCTTTCTCTCTCTCTCTCTCTCTCTCACACACACACACACACACACCAAGACCAGACTCAGAATTTTATTAAGTACCCTTTAGAAAGAGTGAGAGTGAGACAAGAGGGGAAAAGTCACCGGCAGCATGGTAATCAGGCCCGCTAACCGAGACACCAAGAAAAGAGGAGAGTTTGTTAAAGGAGAAAAGACGGACAGAGGGAGGGGAGGAGGACGGGGGCGCTTTCAGAACACTTTCCTTTTTTTTTGTTAAACCAGAGAAGGAATAAAGGGGAGTTAAGGAAACTTTACATGCAGGCAAAACGCTGTTTTTCTTTGAGAAAAGAAAAAAAAGAAAACAGGTCAGCATCAGAAACAAGTTTTTTTTTATAGAACTGCTTCGACGCATCGACTTCTTCTCTCTGAATATTCATGCTCTTCTTTTATCTCTTGACATAATGTATGAATGAACCAGATCAGGAGAAAAAAAAAATCATGTCTCACTGAATCATTTCATAATATGGGATTTTTTTTTTCTTTTTCTCTACCACAACCTGCAAGTACATTCTCTTTTAGAGGCCTTTTGTCTCTTTGCAACATTAAAGCCGCTCACTGTTAATTTAAGACATTTCTTAAACGCAGTCATTTTTGAAGTACTTCATAAGTGAGTGAAGCACTCAAGCTTCTCTCTGTATTTGGCAACAGCAATTTTGAAGGCAAGCTGCTATTTTCACCTTAAAGTGTATCATAATAACATTTTCTTATATCTCTTTCTAATGCCCAGGCTCTGGTGTGTGAGAGGCCAACGTTAAAAAAGAATAACATTTTTCAGATTCTATCTATAGATAGAATTACCATAGTGAGAGTATATGTTAACAAAATAAGGAGAGCTGTAATACAGACGGTCACACATAGGAGATGGACATGAAGTGGTGTGGAGAGCAGGAGGAGGAGGAAGGAGGACAGGGAGCGACAAGAGATATCAGGAGGAGGAGCTGGGTGATACCTTGCATGACTGCGCTTTCCCTAGAGGAGCCCTGCCACACACACACACACACACACACACACACACATTGAGCGACGGCTGGTGTGCGGGTGGCTGTCTTGTTGGCAAGGGTTTCTGATTTCACGGCCTACTGGGTGGTGGCATTCAGCCTCCATCAGGCACCCTCTTTCAGCCTTTCACACCCCCCTCCACACACACACACACACACACACACACACACACACACACATTGACCCATCCCCTCCGTTCTGTCCATCCAGCAGCCGTCCGTATCTCTATTTTTCTCACCTCCTCTCCGATGATCTGAAAAACATTTTAGACACTAAATGCGTCTTTTGTATTTAAGTTTGCAAATGTCGTGATTTTGGTTGATCGGGAAATATGTTGACACCTTTAGTGTCACAATGAGCATTTCAAATGTGTTTTAGCGCTTGATTTTTATACATATACATAAAGCCGTGTGTGTGAGTGAAACCTGGCATGTCACACACACTTTCTTTCCCTGTGCTTCGTTAAAACAAAGCTATTCTCGTTATCTGGGAAAACGAAAAAGTGATGGAAAAGAAATTGCTTCTGTTTCCCCTTTTAGCCCAAATAATCCAGCTCGGTTGTGACAGTTTAGCAAGGCACTGAGTCAGTCAGGGGCAGGGGTCCAATTCCCAGCACACAAAGTTACTAAATGACCTCTGGTTTGGAGAGGGAAAGCTGATAATGCTGACAAGCTTTTCTTTCAGTGAATGGCCAGGGCAGGCCCCCTGCTTTCCCAACACACACACACACACACACACACACACACACACACACACACACACACACACACACACTACCGCACATAAACCAAATGACAAGTAGCTCATCAAGAAAAATGGTTGACTGCAAATTAGCATTTTGAGTGAGTGCGTCCCCTAAAGTTGAGGCAGATGATGCGTGCTCAATCTGGACAAATGATAATTGATAGAGAGAGGAACGGAGCGGGACAGAGAGGGAGAGGGTGGGAGGTCCTGTCAGTTTGGACTGAGGGCTCCGGAGGTCAAGAAACAAGACACACACACACACACACACACACACACACACACACACACACACACTGACACTACACTGCACTTTCTTTCTCAGCCATTCAGGCTTTGTTATGTGAGAGAATTTAGTGCTCAGCAAACCAGCTCCAGTTAGTAAGAGATCCTTTGCTTCTTATTTGACTTCATGAAGCTCTCGCTCTGTGTCTTCCTCTCTCGGGAAATCCTTTAGAGGCTAGTGGAAGGCCTTTGATGAATGGGGGTCATAATAAAATGATTTAAAGCATTCTTCCTGTGATTAGAGATCAGTCTACTTTGTTATAAACAAGCGAAAAGGTTCTGTGCTAATGTGCTATTATTTCCCTAGTAATTTACTTTTTTACTTACTGTCCCACAAAACCATTGAAAATAGCAACCACCCGCCACCCAGACCCTGCATATCTTGTTAAAAACACATCAATGAAACGCACAGATATTAATACACGGATGAAAATCATCCCCAACAAATTAATTGAAACAATATATTTGTGGCCTGTTTTTAAATATTGATGTCCTGCTTGTGGGCTTGGATCTGAGTGCCTCAGACAGGGAAATATTTAGAGACCGACAAAGATCTTCTTAGGTTTTGTCTTTTAATTGGAATTTTCTGACATAAAGAAAAATAATCCGAAGATGTATATAGAAGATGCATTTTTTTCTAATTTCTAAATCATGTGCATTAAAAATATTTGTAGTCATGTTGCAAATCCATAAAACACAAACACTCCACTCAAAAAAAACAAAAACACATGCAATCATTGAATTTGCTATGATATTACTAAATATGAAGTGAGTGTCCAGTGCTCAATGTGACTCCACAGTAAATTATGATGCAGTCAAATTATAATACTCCTGTAGCATCTTCTTTCTGCAGTATCTATCTTTCTAAAATGTTATTAGTTTCTTCTGGAGATAATTGATTTCTTTAAGAGTAAGTTCCCATTGAGACTACTCATGTATATGTGTGAGAGAGAATGTATTAGGTGCAGACACTCAATCCATCCTCCTCTACCTCTCCTCACTTAGTTTTACAGAAACACTAAATGAAGCCCCGTGTCCTTTAGATGATCCTCCTTTGATTTAACGCCGAGCCGCACCAGGAGAACCTGTTGAAAAATCACTCTGCTGGATTTAGTTTTGGACAATAAAACACTGTCCAAACGTAATTTAAAAAAAGCCGCACGGTCCTTTTCTACAAGTCGTTAACCTCTTGTGATACTTTTTAGGAATTACGCCATAAAACCCAGAGTTTTTAATGGGCACAAATCAAATATGGTCCCACGTTAATTTAATTAAGGCTTGCCACCAAAACGTCCGGCCTCGGTCCAAATATTTGAGAAGAGCAATACTTTTTTCCCTTCCTCCAAGTTGATTAAAATATGTGATATTTCACATTAGTTTAGTTTTTATGGGCAGTGAGGTAATTCATTGTCAGTAAATGGCTTGTCAGAGTGCTCTGTGAGTGATGTAATGCTATGAAGTCTATCGTTTGAATTGCCCCTACGCCTATTAGAGAAAATCGACTTCTGGGCCCATTATTTGATTATCTTGCAGGAAGTTTGGAGAAGGCCATTGGCATCATGTTATGGGAAGGGATCACATTTTTCAGTTTTACAAATGGGCCGATAGGATTATACTGCTTCTGTGCTTTTAAACGTATGGCTGAAAAGACCGCAGATCCTAAGAAGTAACATATTTTAGCTGACTTACCGCTATTAACAGTTATATATCAGTATTATTTGTGCTACTCCTGCCACTGCTCCTCTTGAATGTAACAAAATGAACAATTAAAAAAAAAATATTTAAATGATCAAGCTATTACTTTGACCATCTGCTCATACGACATGCAAACACGTCCCTTCCAACTCATACTTATACCCTTTAATTAAAATATGTCAGGTTCCCATTGGCCATAAAAAGCACTTGAACACGTTCCTCAGGTCCTGCATCAAGGTAGGACCTAATACCTGGTCCTAATTAACACGCATTTAAAAATACTCATGATGCAAATTACCGTTAACATCAGAACAGGGGTGCAGGGATAGGACGAGGGGGGTGGAGAACGACAAGACAAGATAATTCGACTAATGCATATTTATCTCATGCTAATTGGCGTGCACGGCTAAAGAAAAGCGTGCACTTAATTAATTGACATGGAGGGGGGGCGGAAATGAATCGGAGGCACTCAATCTGGAGAGAGGGAGACAACAACGGAGGCGGGGGAGGGGGGGTAGACATGTAGCAAGAGGCAAAGACGAAAACAAGCTTAATCATTCCGAAGAGTTTAATTTTGAAAAAATAAATGACTCTTTATGGAAACGCCCTCATCGCGCACATGTTATTGCCATTCGCTGCCGAGAGTTACGAGTCGTCCAAAATTTCACAAGGGTGTGCAACAATTTTTTTTCAGTGTGAAGCTTGTGAAAACATTTGTGCGTCTAACGGGGAGTCTCAAAATGAAACACAATTGCAAAATGAATGATAATTAGCGATCATCAATACACTGATTTTGTCACAATATCCTCATTAAACAGCTACTAACAACAATCAATGCACATATAAGGAAGACATAACGTCCATGATAGCAAGGACCATCAAAACAGTACAAATGTCTTAAGGAATGTCACAGAAATATATCTCTGCCATAAAACACAATATGGACAAACAAAGGGATATTATACTATATGTGTTGAAGATAACGTTCACGTCTTTTGACTTTATTCAAAAAATCAGTGCATTTGGTAGCAAAGCAATGGCTGAAAATAATTTTGGGCTAATTTGGCATTAAAAGCATTGAGTGCGTATTCTCCTAACAAGTGGGATATGGTGGATTTCCTAAACTGGCCCTTAATGTCTGTCCCAGTTAGTCACTCTGTGTGTCCCCAATGCCAGATTTCAGAGTGGTTTTGTTAACAAAATAGCTGTGTCTGTCCTGCTCGCCCCGTGTAATTTGGTTTGTGTAGATGGCCCTATGTTACAGGGGCCCTCACACACACACACACACACACAAACTCATGCGCGTGCACATACGCACACACCCAGTATCTCCCATTCATTTGTTTACGGTGTTCCCCCTTTTAAAAGAAAGTGATAGGACGCAGAAGCAGGACCTTTTCACGCCTGCCTCCCTCTCCTCCTCCCTTCCTCCCCTCTCTGCTCCGCCCGCTCAGGAGGCACAAGAATTAAAACAGAAAATGTTTTGAACACACACACGCACACACACACACGCACGCACACACACACATACACACACACACACAACACTCATCCATTTCAAGCCACAGATGGTCTTTTGAATGGAGCGGGGGTTCCCTTGTTGTGTGTGTGTGTGTGTGAATGTGGGAGTTTACCCTCGCTTTTAGCCTCCTCCTCTCCACCTCCTCCTCCTCCTCTGTGTCCAGGCAGCCGTTTTGCTCCGTCGTTTCTTTCTCTCCTTTGTGCCTCCCCAACTTTTCTTTTTTGGAAAACGTCTTTTGTGTCAAACCCACGGCCACTGACCAACTCTGCCTTCTGCTCATCTCCCCCCCATTTTAACCTCTCCCATTCTACACAAGTGTGTGTGTGTGTGTGTGTGTGTGTGTGTGTGTGTGTGTACGTATGTATGTTTCAGAGATAGCCATTACAGATGCACACATGGAGCTAAGTGTAGTCGTCCTGTAAAAATGTAAAAATGGAACACAAAGTTCCTTAAATCTTCTTAAATCCTTATAAAAAGTTGAATCTCTGATTTGCTATAAAGTAATAACTGCGGGGTACACAAAAGAGGAATATTATGGTATGTAATATAAAGTGTTTCTGACGGGTAAGGTGATGAGGATGTTTTTATCTGGGAACAAAAGTCTCCAAACTTTTTTAGAGACGTGCTGTGGACAAGCACTTCAACAGCTGCTTATCATTTGGCATGTTGCAAGAAATGCCACAGCATGCGAGACATAACATTTGAGCCGAGCTTAGATAATGTGTATATTTTCTGCTATATGTTTGTGTCTATGTGCGTGAGGGATTACCATACGGTGGCACAATGATCTCATTGTGTTTTCATCTTAAGGCCTGTGGAGAATCCGGCATTAAGGCAAACACATACCCACTCCAATTAGTCAGGGGAACACCCGGAGGATAAAGAGGAGGGGGAAAAAAAATCATTGCTACTGTATGTCAAATTATAAAAATTGGCCACCTGTTTCTCACTCACGCATAGGCGCTCATTCATTCGGTCGCCGCCGCCATGCATGTCTGCTCATACGACGAAGGCAGCTGTCCGAGTTGGTGGTCCCACTTATGAATTTTACTCTTATGTAAAATGAAACCCTATCCTATTTTGGTGTGCTTTCCCCCCGCACGGTGTTGTTTTATAGCGTCATTTAAAGTGTCTACATTCTTCTCTGGACATGTCGGGTAAGGTTTCATTCACTCGTGTGGCCGCGTCCTATTTTTCAGCTGTGCATATTTAAAGAGCCACTTGCACCAGCTAAAAGGGAAGTAGGATGTTATTGCCTTCCTCCGTCTGACTGACTAATTTATCTTCCCCTTTGCACTCTGTTCGCTCATCCTCTGCTCCCCTCTCCCTAGGTGGCTCTGGTAATAAACACACTAGCTGTCTGTCTGTCTTGCCGTCTTGGCAGGTTGAGGCCTACTTAACCAGGCGAAACCGCTGCTCTTTTCTAAGTCCCTTTGAATGCCTCCCTTTGTCGGCGACACGCTACCATGTTAATGTCATGTACCGTAGAAATTGCTGTGGCTATGGCTATTAGCTTCGCCGCTAAAGTACAGAGAGCGACGGAGAGAGAGAGAGAGAGAGAGCGATGGAGGCTGCCACAAAACCCCGCCGGGTTCAAATGCAGACCATAATTGCATTGCTGTGAAGAGGGTTAGCCCTCCCTCACCCCCCCCCTTCTCGTTTCTTCGTATCTTTTCCTTGCCACCCCCCACCTCTGTCTTTCTCTCTTTCTCTCCCTTTTTGTGTGTGCGATTTGTCCCTTAAGCCGGCGTAACGTCTCGGCCGAGGCCGCAGAATGTGGAGAGCAAATTGGAGGCAGAGCGTGAACAATGGAACATGCATCGCTGCTGGGGCATTCTTCCTCTTTTACTGGGAACTGTGGGAGGGGGAGAGGGAGAGAAAGTCATTTTGTAAAGAAACTCTAGTGCCATAGACATCCAGATGTAGACAGTGAGTGTGCAATGAAGGGTCTTCATACTGGATGCACACCAGCTACTAACAAAGCGGGATAGTTTGACTCGTACATACTTTAGGTGTGTTGTTGGATTGAAAAGGATGAGAGGAAAAGTACATAAAGACATGGAGGAAACTAACTGGAAGCAAAGGATTTAAAAAAGGCTGAGATAGTTAAGAGTGGTACAACCAGGGTTACAGATTTTTTTTTGCGTTCAAAGTTAGGACATCATTATTTTTGTTTCGTTCTCAGGTTTCATTCATCCTGTGTTGCTATCGCCGATCGCCTCTTTTTGTACCCCGGAGTGGTATTCAGCCCAAGATAAGTTATGGGCCACAGAACTCAGATCTGTGTTTTTCTTTTTTTTTGTGTGTATGGACTTTACATGGACGTTTGTGTGTAAGTTTCAATTCTCTGAAGTAAGATCACAAGGGGGGGGCAGCACTGACAGGAGGAGATGAGAAGAAGCAAGATGACAGGGGAGATAAAATAAATATGGAATATGTACAATGAGGACAGCTGACGAGAAGAACTGACAGCGGGGGAGCGAAGCACACAACAGAACTGAGGGGAACACAGGAGCAAAATCAAAACATGGCGAGAGGGGAAAAAAGCAGGAGCAGACAGAAAAGAGCTGAGCTGAGCAAGACAGAAGAACAATACAGGACGAGACCCTGCAGGACAGGACAGTCCAACAACCGCAATTTTTTCCACAGTAGCCAAATAATATCATCCTCCGCAGTCAAGTTTTGCTAGCTTGACTTCAGCCGCACCTTAGCGCTGACGCCTTTGAAGCCAAAGGCTCAAAAGCGGGCAGAAGCAAAAAAAGCGGAAAAAAAAGGGCCAGATGAGAAAAGAAGTCAAACAGAGCACACTGAGGCAAAGAGAAGCAGAACAGCTTGTCTTCAGCGGTGAATAGCGGCGTGTATCGTTCACATTGAGTCAACAGATTAGCGACCGAGGAAGCTTAGCTATTCCTGGCCTCCCTCGTTTGATGTTTGGGGAGTTCTAATTTGATTTTTCACCTCCCATTGTTTCAGCACTGTGTGCCCCTAATCCATTTTAAAGTGGAGACAGCTTTCATCCTTTCCTCTTTCCCCTTTTTCTCCTTCTCTCACTGTTGCTGCGTCCCTCTATTGTCAGACCTTCTCGCTCCTCACCCGCCACCATTCCCCAGGCACACGTTCACTCTGTGACATACATGGAATAGGAAACCTGAAATGTCTAAGAAATGTTTTTCCTTTTTTTTGTAACAAGAGTGAATTTTAACACACTGGTTTGCTGTTTGTTAAAATTAGTCAATTGTAAATCTCAGGAAAAAACAGGTTGCTCCCGGAGGAAGTCTTAGCTACATCTTAGCATGAGATAATACGTCATTTTTGAGCATTTTGAACCTTTAAGCTCCAGTTGACTCTTCCTAAGCTGCAAACAGCATCAGAGGCCTGTTATATCAGAACATTCACCAACATTTTAAGCCACCATTGCTGTATGAATTCTGCAGTATTTTAGCCAACAAGCTAACAGTAATAAAGTTAGCTAGAGAATGCTCCTGGATGTTAGCATACACAATGCTTCCAGCCTCATAACATTGACTTTGGCTTTAAGGTGCATGTCTGTGGTCTTTATTAAGTGTGCAGTTCAATGTCCCTCCTCGCATAACAACGAACTAAACCAAAAGTGTGCAACAGGCAGTAGCTAGTTAGCTTTGTTACCCTAAGTTTGACAGCTAAAATGCTTAAGCTTCTGCCACAGGAGTTAAGTGATGCTAGCAGAAGCACCATGCTGTGAAAAAAAAATAAATATTTTAACTGCTTGGTTCTAAAAGAGACGCTCATTCAAGACAATTATTGGCAGTAAGTGTCTTACATAGCAACAGTAGCTAATTTGTCAGTTTTTAGTATTTTCCAGTGTTTGTTTTCATCTTGTGAATTGCGCTATGTTATGTCTTAACTCTCTGTCATCTCACACTGTATATAAGGTGCTCAGATAAAGAAAAGAACAACATATATCAAGGCCTCCTTGTCTTCGCGTCTCTCTCAGTCCGACTCCCCCAGAGCTGAAGTGCTCCAACAGGTCTTGATAGTAATAAAAGCCTCCGGGGTTGGAGGGGTTTAGTTTGGGCCTTAAAGCGCTCCCCTCCACCAAACCACCCCATCCCATTCTCAACTGCAGGCTGTATTAACCCTGAAGAAAAGCCTCTGGAGAAGCAGAAGAATGGTTGGAGAAAAGAAGAGGTGGAAATTGTCACCACAGAGAGACCCCCCCACTTTCTCCCTTCCCCTCCCTTTTTCCCCCTCAGTGAAACCAGCAAAATGACCAGCCCCTTGGCTCAGTGACTGCGCTCAGCTTGCTATGAGGGAGCTTAATGCACCCAACCCCTCCACCCTATTGTCAACCCCCCCCCCCCGACCCCAAAACTACCCCTGAAAAAAAGGGGTTGTTCCCCCCACCAGCACACACATGCACATTACCAACGCACACACACAAAAACACCAGCCTTGAAAAGAGCCACACACATCAACTCCCTTTGTGTTGGCTTCTCCTCCGAGCCATTGACTGACAGACTCGCTGCTGCTGCTGCGCTTACACCCTCCTCCGTCACCTCCACACCATCCCTCCAGCCTGTCTCCTCTACCCTCCTTCTGTCTTCCTCTTCGCTGTCCGTCTCTCCATCGTTTTCTTCCTCCTCTCCGTCTCCTCTTCCCCCCTCCCAAAGTGGCCGGGAAGCACCACTAGACAGAGGTGGAATTAAAAAAAAAAAGGGGGGGGGGTGAATGAAGACGAACAGACTGTCAGTGCATATGTTGGGTGGGCGACTCCACTCCTCTATATTTAAAGAACCATCTGTGATAGTTTTCATTCAAATAAGCTGCATCAATAGAAAGTTAAGAGAGCTCCTTTTGTCCCCTCTTCCTTTCTTTTTTTCTTCCTTCCTGCGTTTTTTTTATCTATTCTCCTTGTAATATCCACTTGCCCCAGCATTTTACTTTAGCTTTTTGCACTGGTAATTTAACAAAAGTGATGCAATTCTCTCGTGTTGTCTTCGTGGTAAATGAAAAAGAAAACAAATGTAAGGATAAACAAAACAAACCTATGATCAGTTAAGTGTACAGCAAAGGTATACGC
>CAEMYA010000024.1:2041074-2051805 GCA_903131615.1 Diplodus sargus
AAAAAAAAAAAAAAAAAAGCCAGCAGGGTTGATCTGGATGAAGGGATGGAGAGGACGGAAGGTTAAGGCGCTCTTTGATCTGACTGGTTTCAGCCGAGGGAAAATAAAGAGGCAGCCAGGGAAAAATATACAAGGCCCCGGGTGGAGCCTGGGCTTCACCCGGGGGAGGCGACCCAGCGGAAGAGCCCCGCGTTAGGCTTGAGCGCTGCCCGGCAGGGCCAGGGCTGCTCATGTTATTCTAACATGGTTAGCACATGGGCTAAACTCCCCAGTCATTTATTTAACACACAGACTCCCCACAGCGCTCCCAGATGCCACGAGGCTAAAGGGAGCCACAAACACCTCATGTGAGGCCGACTCTCATTCTCATGTGTTTTTTATCCAGTTATTTCCAGTAAATGTCTGCAGGTTGCCCCAGACAGGAGGGTGCGCTGCGTGGCCTCACTGCTGACATGCATGACCTGAGCTGTAGTGCCATTTTGGCCATTACTATTTTTAGTTTCCAGCTTTTCAAAACATGGATGGATTCATCTGTTTGGGGCCCTGTGGCAAAGGTGTGTTGTTGAGCCCTTGTGGACCCTCCACAGCACAGAGAGCTCAGCAGACTACAAGTGGTAGGTTCAATATTTGCCAAGAAGACAGAAGCCAACCAGTGGTCATATACTGGATTGATACTGACTGGCACCAGGTTTTAAGAGACATCAAGATTATATAGATTATGTTGCAAGTTCCTATACAACTTCACAATTAATACAAGTATTTAAACCTCATAAACACACAATCATGGGGCCCCTGACTGTCTTGGTACATTGGGTAGTTAATGGTATTGCTGCATCTCTATTCTTTCAACAGATATTTGTTGATTTGTTTTGTTTTTTGTTTCTTTTTCACTATCTTTCCTCAGTTGATGCAATTAAAGTGACTAATTGAGCTATTTTTTATTTTTTTTACATTGCTGCACCTTATGATTATTTTATATTATTGATTGCCAATCGTTTTAATTAACAGTTCACATGGCACTTGTTTTTTTGTGTGTTTTTTTGTTTTTTTTACAATTTCCCCACATCCATATTGATGTAATCAAATTACTTGTATTGTCCAAGTAACTGTCCCAAACCCAAACATATTCAGTTTTGATAGATTTTAAGTTGAAAAAGTGGTTAAAATTGTTAGACAGTTAGCTCACTGTTTCAGCTCAACATTTAGTCCAATGCAAAGCACAGCAGATGAATGCTTTATGACAGGGTTGGTTAATGCCTCCGTTTCTGCACTCAGTGACACAAACACATACCCATACACACATGAACAAAACCAGCAATTGGATGCCAGTTGGACGTTCACGGTTTTAGCCTTGTGATATTTGGCATCCTTATTCCACAAACAGACAGCACACACAATCCCTGTGGGCAGCTTGCTATACCACCGAGTGCATGTGTGTGTGTGTGAGAGGGAGAGAGTGTGTGTTTACCCAGCGAGCAGCAGCAGCTGTGTCAGTAATAGCTCTCTAAGCTGCAGGCTAATGACAGAACTCAGAGAACGGGACTCTAACATGGATAGATGTTTAACCCCGTTTAGCCCCGATCTGGAGACCACTGGGCAAACACCATGCACACACACACGCACACACACACACCCAAACACACACATAAGCATTATCCCTGCCTCTATTTCTTTTCTGGTGGCTTTAGTTGTGTGTATAAAGGAGACAGGGAGAGAGAGAGGGAGAGAGACATATAGGGGTAAAGAGAGGGGGACCAACATCCTTCACCCTATATATCTGTCCTGCCTCCTTTCCCCTGTTCCCGTGGCAACAGGACCCCACACACAACAACCGGACCCCAAATCACCAACCCTCTTACCACGTACATACACACACATGCACACACACACACAAAGGCAAACACACACACACTATGCTTTGGAAAGCAAGAGGGGTCAGGTGGTCACATCGGTAGAGTGTATGGGGGGTTGTTAGCTTTTAGGGTTAGTGTGTGTGAGTGTGTGTGTGTGTGTGTGTGTGTGTGTGTGTGTGTGTGTGTGTGTGTGTGTGTGTGTGTGTGTGTGTGTGTGTGTGTGTGTGTGCGCGTCACAGCCTGCTCAGCCAGCAGTCTATTGTCCGGTCACATGAAGTGACTGTGAGGTCTAATTAGCAAGTTAACAAGTTAAGAGGTGGAGTCTGTCAAACGCTTAGCTCTTTCACCCCGAGGGTCAGCCCACCACCGCTGGGCATGTATATGTATATGCATGTGTGTGTGTGTGTGTGTGTCCGGTATAAGGGGTCCAACAGCCTCATTGTGAGTTTTTCAGCACAATTGTTTAGCTGCGAAGATGTTGATCAATGGATTTAAAATAGATTATTTATAAATCACTACATTACTAATGTGAGTGTTAGTTGTTTTTTTTCACTTAAATTATTTTTTGCAATGAGAAATGAATGCAGCAGTTTATCTGTTTATTTTAGCTTAGCATAAAAACTGGAAACATGCAGAAAGAGCTAGCCTGGTTGAGCAGCCCTCCTGAAGCTCACTCAACATGATATGACTTTTCTGACTGCACACAAAACAAATTGTAAAACGTTATATGTTCTGCTTCTTGGCCAGGTGCTGTGATTTCCTAAAAAGAGTAGCCAGACTAGCGTTTTCCCCTAATTCCATTCTGCACTCAACTAAGCTAAGCTGACAGTGTTCTAACTGTATTTTAATATAAATGGACAGATATGAGGTGGCATTAATCTTCTCATTTAACTTTTTAGCTGAAAAGCCCAACATACTTCCTGAGATGAAGTGGAAGGTAGTGTTATTTTAATAAATGTTGAACTGGCTTGGTGTCCCTTCAAAGCTTATGGATTTTTTTTTTTTGAATGGAAACCTAATAAAGAGGAGCTTATTAACAGCCATAATAGTAGAATTAGCAGTAAATGGAGCAAGAAGCTGTGAAAGTCCCAATAATATCAGTGGCATTTGTAGAAGTACGCTTTTGACCGCGTGTGTGTGCATGTTTCACTGGGAAGCCGGTGATGTAATAATCAGTGTGGTGAGACGCTGGGTCTATTCTGGGCGTCTTTACGAGGTTTGTCGAGACTCATTTGTAACGGAGCCCGCCATAGTAACAGCAAAATGTGAGTCAAGCTTAAATTCCTGTCTCTACCAGCATCTAAACCCCCTTCCCCACATCGACTTAATTCACTTATCTGAGGCCTGGATGCCAGCAGTTTAATGTACTGAATGTACGTGCAGAAAATGTTTAATTAAAGGTAATTAACACAGTTTAGGATTGTAAACTTACATTACTGTCCTTGTGGCCACATTCCCCCTCATTCTTCAAACCGCTTTCTGTGCTATATGTTAACTGTTTCATTGTTTCATTTTTGCTATCATTTCCAACCATTCCACATGAATGGCTGATCCATCTCTCCCTCCTCTCTTCCTCTCACTCTCTCTTTCTGTCTTATGCACTCTCTGTCTTTCTCCCTGTTAATCTGTCTGTCTCTATATCACTCCCTCAATGAACTGAAGCTCTCTACCTCCCACAAAGGCAGCACCATATTTCTCCTCTTAAACATCGGGGGCGATGTGCATTGTCTGGCATGCAATGGAACTTGCCTACAATAGGGTTGGATGGCTCAATGTGTGTGTGTGTGTGTGTGTGTGTGTGTGTGTGTGTGTGCAAAGTAGGGGTTCCCCCACCCCCCTTTAAGCAGACAAAGACCCCAATTTGTCACCTCATGTACAGCTGTTGACCGGGTGGGTTCAGTTTGTATGTGCGCCTATGTTCGTGTCCGTGTGTGTCTGTATGCGTGTGTGCGGGTGTGTGAAATCGGGGGGAGGGAAATCAGGGAGGAGGCCAAGAGGGAGAAAGTGAGGCGGGATACCCTTTTCTGCCCCAATACAACCTCTGAGGGGGCAGGAAGGGGGGGGGGGCTGGGAGGATAGTAAGTAAAAAGGGGGTAAATAGTTTTCTGCCTCTTTTCTGTGGGAATGTTTGTGTAAGAGGACAAAGCAGCAGCCACTCCGTTGCTGTGTGTGGGAGAGTGAAAGTGTAGGGGGTAAAAGGGGGTGGTGGGTAAAAGCTGCTCTCAGGAGAGGGAGGAATTTGGGCCAAGAAGAATCCCTCCATCCTTTACCCCCCTATTTCATTCATCCATCCCCTGAATCCACTATCGATCACTGGAACAGGAGTGTGACTTTGGATACCTGTCAATCATAACTGTTATACCTTTCTTTGATTATTTATACTATTATAATTATACCATGGCCACTGACAATCCTCATTTCTGATTGGCTGGCTGGTTTGCATTTGCAACTTTTGCGGCTAATTGCATACAATTAGACTTTAATTTGAATCACCAGGTACAAACAGATCCTTCATCCACACAGAGGAATAGAAAGGCTCAGTCGGCTGGAGAGACAAACTGTAGGTTACGGCTCTTTGAAAGGCTTTAAACGCCACTCTTTTGTGGAGAGGAGAGAAAATCACTTTAGAGCCCGTAGCTCTGTTCTTGAGGGTTTAAAGTCAATTGCAATCCAATCTGTTCCTCTGCATTAGTAGCATCCTTAGAATCCAGTCCTACTGTATATCACATCATAAGGCGTGTTCAAAGTTAGGAGCCAAGCCACGATGGATCCATCACATCACTCACACGGCTGAGCATCGCAGCGGTTAAGGACCAAAACTGCCTAAATTAAAAGAAAATCTATAAATTGTTGACTCAATTGATCAATTAATATGCCAATGATTTGCAACAAATGTTTAAATAAATGTTTAAAATGTTAACAAATGTGACGCTTTTACCTTTCTGTTAATTCTTATTGATTTACTTTGTCATGTGTATATGTGTTGGCAGAAAACCATGACAAAATTCAGTTCTTAGTCTGTAAAGAACTCCAAATACGACACCCAACTTGCAGACTTTTTCACTTATCTTGAGGAAAAGATTTCAAAATTCTAAATAAAATCAAACGTCTATTCCTTTTCGCTCCCGAACACATCCCATCATGCCCCGGGCCTTGGTCGTATTAAGCCATCAGCTCAGCGCCATCCTGCCTGCAGCTCTCTTTCGTCCCCCGGCTGGCCCCTCATGTTGTGACTCCTGACAACTTCTCCAATTTGCTCTGCTGTGTGAAGAGGCAGGGAGCACATTGATATCTTCCCACCTACACACACACGCGCACACACTCAGGCGCAAACCGTCCCCTACACATGCACACACACACCGAAGTCATCAATATCCTCCCATTTATAAATGATCTGGCCCCGGGATAGAGTTTCAAACCTGCTGGGCCCTTCTGCCCCCTGCATGTGTCACACACACACACACACACCCACACACACACGCACACACACACACAGTCACATTTCTCATTGGTCATTGATTGCCTTCTCAGATTTTACACAGCTCCATCCGTTGTTTGAGCAGCAGTGGGGACCTCTGTCTCTGTCCATGTTCATCCCTTTGAACTGAATGTGTGTGTGTGTGTGTGTGTGTGTGTGTGTGTGTGTGTGTGTGTGTGTGTGTGTGTGTGTGTGTGTGTGTGTGTGTGTGTGTGTGTGTGTGTGTGTGTGTGTGTGTGTATGTTGGTGTGTGTGTGCATGTTTATTTGTGCAGTTAACACATCAGCAAATTTTAACCACACAGTGAATGAAGGTCAAAGGACTCTACCAAGATCACGCACTCCCGTTAGCCATTTTGTTTTTAAATTAGCACCAAAAAAGGAGACGTGTGAGGGAGAGAGACACTGACAGAGACAGACAAGCTGTATTGTACATCAGTGTAGATGATCTATTCATCGATTAATGTCAAACTGCTATTCGTAGCTGCAGAGCATGTGGACATGTGGGGCCTTGCAGTCAATACGAGGTCAGAAATCTCAAACTGCGATCTAAATGCATTCTAAGCACCTCAGTGTACTATAATGTGTTTAGAATATCAAGCTGAAGAAGTCGTTTTGCAGCCCCCATCAAAAGATTATATTATTGTATATGACGTTTTTGTATTGTTATTATTAATGTACAAATATATCAGCATTTTAAGCCTTTAAGAATATTTGTTCCTTTGCAGAAGTCACTGTGACTTAATGAGATGCAATCAAGATTTAGATTTTTCAACCTGGTGATGAAGCATTTACAACAGAGTGTCAGCATGCAAACTCACACTGTTTTAAATTGCAACGGAGAACCCAAAGTTTTTACCGATACCAAACATTTCCGCTCATCTTTCGTCTATTAAAATGATGCAAAGACTTATAGAGAAGCACCATCATAAAAAAATGGCATCTTTGTTTTGATATGCTATATCCACGTATGTGTCATGTATCATATAAATCCATCAGCAGAAGTTTGATCCTGCAATGAAGGTATTAAGAGGGAAAGATGTGTGTTAAAAACACATTGTGACGGACCAGACCCTGCTCATATTTCCCTGTCATCCAAGTGCAGCTCGCAGTGTACCACAAAATCACAGCAAACATGTGCATCTTCACCATGAAGCCACATGTTGTTTTTGAATACCAAACCACACACACACACACACACACACACACTCACTCTCTTTCTCTCCCTCTCCTCACACTCCGGTGGGCTGTGTCTCACTGTAGATTCCTTAAAACCTGATCCTGTCTAAATTTGCAGGCCTTTCCTCATTGATTTCCCCGGGTGAAAATAAGAGGATAGGAAAGCATGTTAGACGTCTCCGGAATCAGAGCCAATCCATTAGCAACGATCAATACACTGGCAGAGCAGAGAGAGAGAGGGAGAGAGAGGGAGGGAGAGAGGGAGACGTGAGTGTTGACAAAACCAAATAAATATAGACGCGCAAAGAGAGGAGAAATCAGATTAGTGCTGAGAGAATCTAAGCACAACACTTTTAACCCCTAACCTAACAATCTGTGTTTACACCACTGTAAGGAGGGAGGGGGGAGGGATGGAGGGAGAGGGAGGCACAGAGGGAGGAGGGAGGTTGTGGTCGCGTGGAGAGTACGTCTGTTCCCGACTTGAATTTAACAAGGTTTTTGTGTGTTGCTGGGTGGCATTAAAAAATCTGTACGCCCTCTCGCACACACACACACACACACACTCAAATAGGACATTGCATATAACTGTTGACATGCATGCTATTCACATAATTACTGTGGTGGAGAATAATGTGACTTTGGATTTACGGTCATCTTGCGGTGCTATGAAATAAGTCCTTTTTCATATAAAGATCATTACATGGTTTTAGAGAGGCTGAACGTGGAAACACAGGCCATATGTTGCTTAGTAATGTTCCTAATATTGTCTCTTTCTCTCTGTGCTTTCCATGTGCCTCGTTCTCCTACTACACGACTTGTCTTCCCCAGGTAAGTCCCTCCTTTTTGTCTCTTATTTGTCCGAAATCAAAGAAACTCCATGCCTCAGCCGCAAATTGGATGCTTTCAGAGTCAAAGATGAAAAAAAAAAAATCTCGATTTGTAATATGCACGTACTCTGTGCCAAAAAGACTCTGACACCCTCGAAATGAAAGCATATTTCCCACATAATCCCCTTTAAATAAATGGAACACATGGACATTACGTACAGCAGCAAAATGTGGAGAAACTGTTTTGAGCCTTGCACCTACACACCCTACACGCTACACCATGACTCATGCAATGAGCCCCACCCTCTGTGTTTCCCTCTCATACACACATCATCATCGCCGTAATCATTATCGATGATATCCTGGCATTCACGAAATTGAACATATGGTCTTTGCATACTACAGCATCGTAGTAATGATGCCAGCATAAGCGCGGGAACTGAGTGTGTGTGTTAGTGTGTGTGTGTGACTGAGAAACACAGAGAGGAATGCAGACAGTCCTTTATTTTAATCCTTCATTTTGAGGTCACAGAAAAAAAGACACACACACTTGTTCTCGGCTGCTGCCCAGATGGAGGCATAACCCCGCAGAAAATAACTGCCACTGATTAAATATTTAGTCGTCATTGAAGTGTCACGTTTTTGGATGTTTGCTCTGCTGCTGCGGCAGTGGTGCTCCTCATCAAATCGGAATTATTTGGGAAAATATGTGTTCATAATAATAGCCACACATGCAGGTAAGATACCACTTGAAAGATGTGTTTCACTACAACTGTGTCCCTGGCTTTCTCAGTGTTCAAAAAATGTCTGAAGTTATGGAAAGAGGATTCAAGGAGCCCATTTTTCCAAGAGTGAGATGACAAAGTCGTTATCACTCAGCATTTAGTTTGGAGTCAGAGATTAAAGACTGAAGAAAACGGGGCAAATGGCTTGTTCGGCAGTGTCCAAAGTTCAAACTACTGCTACCAGCACCTCTGAAGCACACTAGTCGACACGTTTTTTCTTGTTTGTTTAATTTCAACACAAACAGAAATGTAAAAATGAGAAGTTGTGGTTTTAGAGAGATTTATTTCTTGGTAAACTGCAGCTGGGTGCAGTGACTTCAGGAAGTCACTGCCTTCACAGCACCCAGTTGTCGTCTACCACAAAATAGTCACAGCGCACAACTCCCTGGAAAACCAAAATGTGTCAACGGTGAGCTTCAGAGACATCGACAGGTGTATTATTGAAACTTTGACGAGAGCGGACTAGCTGCTGACTTCTGCTCCCACTATATTCTCTTTTTAAAGTAGCGATAGTAGACGATGGAGCATCAGGTCAACCGAAGCCCTTTGTGTTGATCTCTGATACAATTGTTTTTTTGTTGTAGCAGCACAGACACGTAAAGTACATTTGCCCTCACACACAAATACATGCTTGCGACACGCATTCAAGCCCCTGAGCGCACACGCATTAACACAGCTGACTGACTGACCACACTTGTCAGCTGATTGACTGAGTGGTCAATACCTCCTGAAGCAGTCAGCTACTGGGTGTCTTTGTATGCTTATGTAGGAGCTCTTCCTTTGTGGAAGAGGAGAGGTTTGTACATAAGTGTCCGGGTTGACTTTGTTACACACACTCAAACACTCTCAAACACTCTGAAAATAGGTGGCCATTTTTCTCCCCTCTGGAAGATAATCACATTCAAGCAATCGTTATGCATTACCATGTAGTTCCCGTCAAAGAGTTACATTGAAGAGTGAAGAGGCGTCCTCCTCAGCCCTGACTTTGATAGATGGTTCCCGTTTTCAACGCGAAACACTGATGTCATTACCTATAGATTTGTATTCAATCAGCATCTTCTATTCAATCTGTGGCTTTTTTTCCCTTTCTTTTTAGCCCTATCTCCCAAAAGTTGGTTTGTATACAGAATATACTATTAAGTTGAATTAGATGTCTCACTGCACTTGGACTTCAATTCAAACACAAGCTGGCAGTTTGTGCTTGTGACTCGTTTTGCTGGTGAATCAAAGCACTCTGAGAGAAAAAAACAACAACCCAGGGACGAAGAAGAGTATCATTTCTCTTTCTCCGTCTAGACTTTTTCTTTGAATGTCTCTATTTCTCCGTCTCCCCCCCACCCTCCTCACCATAACAGGCTAACAAAGACATAACGTAATTTCATCTGGAGCTCAACTCGAAGTTAACTACATATATGGCCTTAACAGTGCCGACTCTCTAAATTCCCTCCTTTCCTTTATGGTGTATTGAGTGAAAGATAATAGCCAGTTTGGCTATGAAGACACTTTGCTTTGTTGTCTTTGTCCATGTATCCTAATGGCTGATGATTACCCCGCAATGACAGTGTCTCTGTCAAACAGAGGAGGGCACACGTCCGTTTGTCTGTCTGTCTGTCTGTGCTCGTGTCAGAGTGTGTGTTCTGTGTACAGAGGTTGTGCCTTCAGTAGAATCATGCTATCGGCTGCCGTTGAGTGCCAGGCTTTTATTTCTACTCCGTATCGGCTAATTGTCACATGAGCGGAGGGCTTGATAAATTACATGAACCAACAAATGAATAGACAAATTAACCCTTTATGATAAATGCTAAAATAAACCGTTATGTCTCATACACTGAAGGCTGGAAGGAAAAATTGAGAATAATGTCTATAGAGATGGCCAAAAATCAAACATTGCATGTGCTGTCTGTTTTTTTTTTATGAGGTGTGCGCAATAGTTTTGTAATAATGGCTCATAATAACTCAGTAATGTATGTCATACTTGCTTACTTACTCTCATGCCTCGTCAACACAAATGCAAATAAAACACCTGTTGACATAATCCTACGAACAAAACTGATTTCTGATCTGACAATCCCAATGGCACGATTTGGGATAATGTACACAACTCCACAAAATGTATAATAAAGTTGTAGTCATTTTCAGACATTTTAACGGAGGAATGTTTCATATTGTATTAATAAAGTTTGGTTGGCTTTTGGCACAAAAAAAGGCCTGGGTTGGGTTTAGAAAAAACAAGTGGTTTGAGTTAAAAGTTAAGGGGCCTTGCTGAGACTGCTGTCATGGAGAGGTAGAACAAAGTGTCTCTGTCTAGTGTGGATGATAACTGTTATTTAGAGGGCACTAATTTGGCCCTGATGACAGATATTAAATGTAACTCAAGAAATTTAAGAGTAAAGTGTAAGTTGGAGGAGAGGAGAGGAGAGGAGAGGAGAGGAGAGGAGAGGAGAAAAAGCTATTAATGTTGGCTAATGATTGGGCCTGGTAATAGTTATCAGTGTTTTAGGGCGAATATTATGGCCGTGTAACGAAGGCCTTGATTACTTTATTAGCCTCTTCAAGTCGTTCTGCTAACGCTTACCGATGTCACCCCCCCCCCCCCCCCCCCCCCCCCCC
>CAEMYA010000024.1:2055814-2091616 GCA_903131615.1 Diplodus sargus
GTATTCTGCCATCAATCTCTGTGTGGATGTACGTGATTCTGATGGTGGCGTCCTTTAATGTTCTAAATAAACTACAAACGTGAAATGTATCTTTTAGTGGACCAGAGGATAAGATATGCCCTCATAAAAGCGTTGATGAGCCAGCGATGGGGTCGCAGTTATTTGTATGGAAATGTCACAGATTATTACTAATAAAGATATGATTTAAGGAATCTAGACCCACAAGAAGGAGTGTGTCCTCCTCATGCGTGCCTTCCTCTTCAGGCTACCGTCCTCCCTGTTCTCTCCCTCCTTCCATAAATCTCTCTTAGTCTCAGGTGAACCTGTACGACTTAAGGAAGGCCAAAGAGTTACTCTCAGCCAGCCCTGTGTTGTGAAGGTTATCTAAATCAGTGTTGTAGGGGCCTCCATATGTGCCTCCTTAATGCCCCTGATGGTTACATTGTGTGTGACAGGCAAAGTGTGTCAGGCGTGTGTGAATGTGTGTGGCAATGGAGTAAATAAACACATCGTTGGGGAGGTCACAGAGGCAAAGGTGAAACAGCGGTTGCAATCGATACCCCCAGGGTGTGTGTGTGCGCTTGTAGGCAGGTGTAAGCACCCCTCCTCCCTTGGTTGCTCTCTTGCTAACTCCGTTACCCCACTTGTTAGCCAGTGAAGGGTGACCCCACTCTCTCTCTCTCTCTCTCTCTCTCTCACACACACACACACAGACACCCACACACACACACAGCTGATAGAAGCACCTGACTAATGGGCTGTAATGAGAGGCAACCAGAGAGGGAAGCTTCTTGAACGGCTCGCCCAGGGGACTCAGGGTCTCAGGGTTTGTGTGTGCATGTGTGTGTGTGTGTGTGTGTGTGTGTGTATGCATGTTCTTAGGTCATTTGGTGTGTGTGCATGTCTGCATGTGTGGGTATAGGTGCACCATGGGTGACCCTGTTACAACACCAACGTGTCTGTCCTAATGTCATTAGCTGAGGGCAGTGTGAGGTCAGGCTGCCTTACGTAGAGTATCCTTACTTACTGTAGAACCCACAGGGCGTATTAGAGGGGCGGGCGACCCAGGGAGACATTTTCCTTGTTATCACAAATTATTACCTGCATTTCCTTGAGTTAACGCTAAAGATTTTAAGGTGCAATGACAATTTAGCTTTCCCACATCTCCCTGGATCCAATATGAGACAGGATTTAAGGGAAATAAATGGATCACTTTGGGATGTGGGAAACACAAAATAGTTGAAAGTTATTCTTCTTTTGGTCGTTTGGCCTTTGAAATATGTAGAGCTTGTTAAAAATGCCTCTAACAAGTCCAAGATGGGAAAAAATCTACAAAACCTCACATTTCAGAAGCTTCCGCCAACAAATTATGTGCATTCTTTGCTCAAGAAAGTAGTTGAAAGATTAATCAGTTATCAACATTGTTGTTTTTAGTTGTGGTTGGTTGACAAATCGTTCCACTACCAGTGAGACGATTAGAGGAATGGATCCCTTTGGAATGTTGCCCATCACCATTTCCTAGAGCCCAAGTTGACATCTTGGAATTCTTCTTTTTTTTTGTCTGATAAACAGTTCCAAACCCAAAAATACTTATTTCAAAAACTAAGCCAAACCTCACACTGAAAAGCTGGAGCCAAATTATTTCCCAAAATTAATGATGGGGGACATTTTGCACGCAGCTGATTCTTGGGAACCTTTATGATCACAACTGATTACACGAGAAATAAAATATGTTCTTCAGTCTCCATCACTCATCACATCACTTCATCACTCATCACATCACTACATCACTCTTTGGCAGGGCACAGAGAAACGCTTTAAAAGCCTTTATTTTGTCTGGCAGTTTGGTTTAAAACAGCGATCAGTTTCAAACTCAGGGCAGAATAGTTTAAAGCAGATTGATTGCACCTGGTGTCATGTAAAGGTTTGCTTGAGAAATGGAATTAAATGATTCACAAATTATCAACATTTTCCTATCACTTAACAGTGATTCAGCACTAGAAAAAGTCTGAGCGAGCTGTGTTTGTAGGGAGTAGGGAGGACAATACATAAATGCAGCAAAACACAAATCGTCTTCGACTTTCATATATCCATTCCCATCCTCAAATGGTAACCCACTGATTCCGGCCTGTCCGTCATTGTAATGCCTCAAGATTAGATCACCTTCAGTATGTGTGGGCTAGACACGACCACCAATCCCGACTATCTCTTTCCCTCCCTGTCCGTCACCCTCTCTGAGTCGATAAGCCTCTATTCTCCTCTTTTCGCTGATATGATCGGTGTCTTCAGAAGCACTCAGGCCACTTTTACAGCAACCGCTAACTAGTGTTCCAGGCAGGGAAAATCACACGCGCCTGTCTGCCCGCGTAAGTGTGCGGCTGCCTTCATGCGTGCGTGCGCTCTTGTGCGCGACTCCACTCGTCCATCTAGCTGTCGGCGTCTATCGACCAGGGCCATCATGTGTGTTTTGGCCTGAGCGAGGCCACAGATGCTGCAGGGCTATTAGGTGCCCATTGTTTGTTTTGAATGGCAACGGAAACAAAATTGGTCTCATTCTGATCTTATTGTGGGTAACCCTACCTCCCTCTGTGGCCAGGGGAGGCAAAAACCAATCCTAATTCACTTACCCCACCCTGACATTGGCTTTTCTAATGCTTTTTGAGGGATGAAAATATGGCAACATGCAATAAGTGTCAACAGTACAGAGGTCTTAAAAGCAAGAGGGGGAGACGGTTAGATGGACAGATAGAGGTAGAGGAGTAGATGGATAAGAACTATCTATTACTTTGTTCTCGTTTCTTTCCTTTCACTTTTTGCCCCTCTATTATTCCCTCCTTCTCGGCTACTCTCCAACTGTCCCTCTTTTACCTCCTTTCCTCCTTCTTTCACCTCCTTGCTTCCTGCCTCTCGTGCACCATCACCCCAGACAGAGCATTAGTCGGAGGCATTGTGATTGGTTTGTAATTTATGGAGTCCATAAGTGGGCCAGATTGATAATGCTGTTTAAGGGGAGCGCACAGTGATGCCCCTATATTTAATACATGGACACAGACCCTGAAGATATGGGTTTAACCTCAGTCAGCGTGAACACGCATGTGTATGAGAATATATATGTATTTGCTGTACATGTACTGATACAGCTGTACACACACTTACACTCCCATTAAATGATGTGCAAATTAAAAAAAAAAACTTGTCTGTCAGTTCAGTGACGGAACATGTTTTGTAGAAAAATTGGGTGAAGTTAGATGCTCTCATTTGCGCATGCTGCGCACATGAACATATTGGAAATATTAGGAGAGAAGCTGGACAGTGAAGGCACTATTTCCTCTTCGGGACGACATGGTCCATTTTGGAAAAGTAGGCGAGGTCAATGGTCACAGTTGTTAAAAAGCAATCTTATTTTCCACCTGCGATTATGACGTTTATTATTATGATGTTTATAATCCCTAATAAATGATAATCAATGGGATAACCATATCTACCAACACATAAACCTATTAACCACTGACACACGTTCAAACTAAGATATCTTAACAAGCTATTTTCTCTATACAGTCCCCGATGTTTGCTTGTTTTGGTGTTCAAAACACAAATCAGGCCTTGTCTGCCCAGTCTCATCCTCCCTCTCAGAGTAAGCCCACCACTCTCAACCCAGCACATGTAGGCAGTCGTCACAGGCCAAAGCTCAGGAGAGAAAGACGATCTGCCCACAGCGGCCAACCCTGCCCTCTCATCTGCCCTTCACACAAACACACACACACGCACACACACATGCACAGCGTTGCCCTCTCCTCTGCCCCCTGCACACCCACTGTAATGATGCCTGTTGACCTCTAACACAAAGCCTGCCCTGGCAGATTAGTTTACAAGTGGCCTAGGGACTCTGGGTTTCGAATCTTAACCCCTACAATTTTCTGCATTGATTATGAATGCCTTCTTTTTTTTCTTTGCGGCCTTGCCACAAAGCCATGACAGCTTGTGGGTGATGTAATACTATTGTATCCACAGAACTACATATTTTTTTAAGCAGCCCAAGTTACGGGAACACTGTTAACCTCATAATGGAAATTATGATATTATATGCAGTCGCAACATACCATCAGTTTGGTTCAGAAAAAAACAGCAACAGGCTTTTTTGTCAGAACGAATATTATTAAAACCTTTCTAAACTGGGAAGTAATGGTTCCATATCCATTCTGATCACAAATCATACCTAAAGGTTATCTTAAGGGCTTTTTGTTGGCCCTTTCAACTGTACCTCATGGTCTTCATCAACAGGTCAAGTTTACTCGTCATGCAGACAGCTCAGTTGTGGTATGACATGACTGTGACAACTGAGCTAACATTACTTGCCGATGATGACCATGGGAATTAGTACAAAGCTCTAGAAAAAGCTAGAGCTGTCTTTTCTTTAGTTCCAAATTTGACAGAACATTTACATTTACATTTTTATGCTCATACCAAGTTTTAACTAACTAGTCTTTTGGCTTTTAATACTGCACATGTTGGCATCCTCCCCTCCCCTATGGGAAAGACAGGGTTGAATACTGACTTATAACATGATTGAGCTCAAATACACATGTGCACACTCCTTCACAACAAACATAAGCACCACCAACCCCTAAATGCATACTCCATCATCTCCAACCAGTATACAATGCACGCATGCAAACACACACACACACTCAGACGTCAGCGACGATAAGTGGCAAGTAAGTAATAGCCTAGCTGTCTGGCAGCCAGCTGCTAGGCCTACTGTTTACATGCCAACTGATTACCCTAATTTCAAATGCATGCATGACAGCTAGGCTGATAAATAGTCCCACCGTCCCCACCACCCTTTATTTCCCTATTGTTAGCCACTGCAGGCCAGTCAGCCAGCCGGACCCATAATACCTTTTTGATTATTCAATAAATAACCCATAATTCGACATTGATTGGGGCCATGAATGGTCTTTGTGGAGAGGAGGAGGAGGAGCAGGAGGAAGGGATGGTGGGGAGGAAGGATTGGTTAGGTGGGTGAGATGGTGGGGAGGGTGGGAGGGTATCGACCAGTGGTGGTCAGTGCTTCGATGACCACTGGTCGTTGGGGGTCACTGCTTTGCACGAATACACACACATAGAGAGGAGCGCATGTTTGCAGGAGAGCACGCTTATGCCTCTCCTCTGATGTGATTAGGGTAAGGGTCATTAGTTCAGCCTCATTGCTTATTGTCCAAACAAAGATGTCCGAGACTAATGGAAGCTACTTAATAATTTGGGTGAAATATGAGCAACAATGAAGCACTGCAGCTGGACATTTTCTTCAGCCTTGTGCCCCCTTTTTAATTAGATTTAACCGTCATAGGTCACATCTGCAAACATTGTTGGAATGTCCTTATGCTCATTTAAATAATTACACATTGGCCAGTTACAAAGCTTGAAGCACTGATCAAAAAGCAACTGGTCAAAGCGAGCCCAATTATCCCAACTCATAAGAAGCGAGCAACAATGATTAAAACCAACAGTATTTGGTCACATTTGTTGGCCTTAGGCCCATTATGTTAACCACTTTGATGAACATTGATTGCTAATTCTTATCCCTGCTTCCGGCAATATGACCTCACTTCATTGCTTCAAAAATTTGCCAATGTGTCTTGGTCCCAAATTATCTCCATTGCTTATGGTGGGCGCTTCGCCGTGACATGGTTAGTATGGACCGTATTGAAACCTGTCCCCAAATGGATTATTCCCTTCTCCTAAGTAGGATGGATTTTATGGTGCTTGCCTGATCACTATCTGAAACCCACTAATCGTTTGCGCGTGTGTGCATGTGTGTGTGTATGTGTAAACTCTGCTGCCTTGATGTTGCCATTGAAGTGTCCCTGGCGTTGTACTTATTGGAGTTCCCTGATGTTAGATATTGGAATATTGATCTCGGAGAATGTTTAGCTTTCACTCTTCTCTGGTTTCATTTATATGCTCACACAGCTGACGCCCGCTTCACACAGCAGTACAAGCTGCAGATGTGGCAGTACATGAGGGACCTAGATCAAATCAAACTCTCAATCAATGCTGGAGGGAAAAAAATCTGAGTAAAAGATTTGGGTTTCAGGGGGATTTCACACAGAGCATCTTGCATCTCTGATGGGAGATTGGCGCAGGATCGTGTTAACTAAAATCAATGTGTAAAAAAAAAAAAAGTCTTTGAAAATGAACAGTTCAAATTAAATTGTGTTAATTTCATTTCACACTATGGGGAAAAGTCAAGTAAATTTGACTGGTGAAAGATATGTTACTGAAGTTATCATTGCTTGATACTGTTTGGCAAAAATTTTCTGCAAGGCGGCGGTTACACTTTGTTCTATTGGCATACTCATTACTGCCTGAGTTGACATCACAACTCAGGACACACACACACACACACGCACACACATTCAAGTGTCTCCAGAACAGACGCATGCAGTCATCACCACTTAACAGGCAGTTGATGACTTCAAAAGGAAAATAGCGAACAGCAGCCCTCCACGTTTCAGAGACACCGGCTGAGTGAGTCTCTCCTTAACAACAGTTGCATTACAGCACAATGTCGGTTTCCTATTAAATACCTTCTCCCAATTGCCCATTATTTCCCCCTATAAAACCACTGCAGACTGCATCGGAGGGCTGTTTTATCCCCCAATCACTCCACGTCCTTTTGTTTCGGAAAACATGTTTCAACTAAATGCAACTAGGAGAGCTATGAGAGAGAGCGAGGGAGAGAGCGAAAGAAGGGAGGGAGGGGAAAGAAAAGGTAATTTAATGAAGTGAAACGTTTGATGTTGTAAATAAAAAGCAGACTGGTCGTGGGTGAGAGGCTGGGGCTAATGGACTTTGTTGGATGGTAGGTGTGGAGCTGCTGATCTTTGAAAAGCCTAAATAAAAAAAAGTGAACTTCTCAGAAACCATGCCAAGAAAAACCCCCAGCCCCCTTGCCTGGATCCCTCGCCTGGGGCATTCACATCACTGGTGGGGCTTATTATGCAATTACAGCAAGGTAAAAAGCACTGCCAATCCCCTCATCTGAGTGTGTGGTTGTACGATTATGTGTGTTTATATCCATGTGTCTTACCTACCTTTATATTCTTCTAGTTTTAATTTCAGCAGACTACAATGGTCTGCTGATTTAAGTCGGCAGAACAGAAGCCTGAAAAGAAATCAGAGAGAAAAGAAAATGAAGGTGGAAGATGAGTATTAGAGAGAATGGGCAGTGATGGGAAAGGAAAACAGAAGAGGGGAATAAAAGAAAAGACCAGAGTAGTTAAGAAGTTAAAAGAAAAAAAGGGGCAAGGAAAGAGGAAAGCAAAGAAATGAGAATGCACGATAACGAAGGTTAAACAATGGCAGTGGTCATTACGCTTCACTTTCAATGAGAAGGAGGAGAGAAATCACCCCCCATTTATAATTCATATCCTCAATTACCACTAATAAAGTGGCATGAATGGGGCCAGCCCAGGGAATGGTGCAGGCACAATTACATGTAGTATAGCCTGGCATTAACATTTTCTATTTGAACATTTTTCAGCCTCAATTTCTCTTGGAGTTAATAAGAGCGATGATCCCTCCTTGACTTTTTCATGAAATTATTGTATGGTTATAATATTCCAATCTATTAGCCCCCCTTCTCTATAATGTATTCTAAGATTTAATAGCCTGACCCGGCTGGATAGAGGGATGGGAAGAGAGAGAGGGAGAGAGAGAAAGGGAAAGAACATGACATTGATGAGAGGAGGAGGTCTTGTATTTTTGACCCCAGAGGGGGTGAGACAAAGGTCTGATATATCCCATACAGCGTTTGAATTGAGGTCTCTCTTGAGGCCATGCCCATCATCTGAAAAGCTTTCTGTGGAAGTGCTGCTTTTTTCCCCATCCTGTCGGTGAACCACCATTATACCAAGGATCTGGATACAACAAGTGCTAAATGGGAAACCCTACATGTGATGTAAATCCAGACAGTTGCAACTGAAATTAACTTATTTTTTTTTATTCACATTACTTCAAGCCACCAATGAATTTCACATAAATTCTGAATATTGGGGATGGTAGTCGCCTCTCTGCAATGCAGCACAGGACGACAACAATTATGGAGGTGTGTCTTACAGATGCAACAGCAGGCCAAAGCAGCTAGCTCCACAAGAAAAGGTTGCACACCGTCAGTGGTGACTGATGCGGACACTTGCAGTTTGTCATGCATGTTAACCACAGACACATACGCATAGGGTGAGCTGATCACTAGCTCCTCCTACATTCACATAACCAATAGACTAATGTTGGCAACTAGATGACTGCTGATTGGACAAATGACTTCTTGTGCTTTTCTTCCTTGGGTGACGTATTGATAGAGGCATAGTGGATAAGGAGCTCTAGCCAACAACCAATCTTTAGAGCTTCGATCTTTAATTAAATATTACATTTTGATGTTGCAATTGGAAAAATACACTTGTTATTTTAAGTCTGTTCACTAGGCATTTCAAAAGAATGCAATTTGTGTAGTGGATTGTGTTTGAGGTTAAATAGATTGTAATATTGTGTTTCAGCCAAATAACTCACCTGTAATATATGGGTTGCTTGATAGCAGCAGCCCTTAGTATGTGACCACAGCATATTGAACACCAACATCAGTGAGCAACACATGCGGCTGTGACAATGGATGCTTGTCACTGTAGATAATGTGATATTTTCTGCAGGACCTACGGTAGTTCTTGATGACTTTGTAAACTCCAGTGTTAGCAGAATAAGCAGCCATACAGCATAATCTAACCCAGAGACCCATAAAGGCATCAAAGGTACAGGTCCAGCATTGTGTTGCATTATTATGATGGCGGTTGCAGCTCACTGCAGTACGGGGCCACGTGCCCGATCCTCAGGCTGGTCTTCTAATAGGCCTGTTTACTCCACCTCTTTCCTCCCGCTTTTTCACTGCCTCCTCCATCCCTCCTTCATCCTCCCACATAAAATGTCATAAGTATTCCGCAAACCTGCCTGCCTGCTTTTTACATAAAATAACAAAGTGTTCAGAGCTTGTAAAGCACTGCAGGACTGACAGTTTAGCAGACTTCCCACAGTCTAGAAACTTCTAGCATTAAGGCGGCAACAAGGATGCAAAGGACATAGAATAGAATAGAAAAAAATAGAACAGAATAAACTATGGCAAGGCAGATCACATTGTGCTTCCACCTCTGGTATAGGGATTTCTCTGGCAATCACTCCCCTCGCTAACACACACACACACACAGATGGAGAGGGAAGCTGGCAGACTGAAAAACACCATCTCTCACCTACTATCTCTCTTCTTACACGTCCACATTCAACACAGAATTGACACTCACACACAAACACACACACACACACAGATGCACGCACACACACCATGTGGCTAGCTGAGAGCCAGCTGTTCCTTTCCACTTCACATCACTATGGGCTAACGACTGCTAATCCCCCATAGCTTTTCCCTCAAAGGAGCTAAGGCAGCAGCCATGATCTAACTCCTATTGAATTCCAATTACCCTCCACCGGGATTTCACAATAAGAGTCCCCCCTTTTTCACCACCAGCACCACTACCTCCACTAACACCACCCTTCCCACATGGATCGTACTATCACAATAAGAGCCACCCACACTCATGCAGCCTGAAGACACAGTCAGGAACACATGTTTATTATTATACACTAGTTATTTATTTTTATGATGTAAATTCAATTATATTTAGCTGCTTTGGCAGTACTCACTGGCTCATCGACCGCTGATAGCTCTTACTTGACTTGAACCAAACTGGACTGAAGGAGACTTTAGCACACTACTGTATTTTTCCCCCACATAGCAACAGTTGCATCCCTGACTGGACTTGCCCACCCCTTTCTTTTTACCCTGGCAGGTTTGCCCCTCGCTGCCAGTCAGGGTCCCTTGTAAAAGACCAGCTTCAATGAATGGAGGCCCAGCAGGGAGCCAGGCAGGCTCGCACTCCTAAACCCTCCCCTCCCCTCAAGCACACACACACACACACCCTCCCTTGCCTCCTTCGTATATGCCTTTCTTTCCTCTTGCACTCTTGCTCTTTTGTCTCTAGTTGTAATAACTTTATAGGCGTGTATCAGGAACAATTTTACAGTGTACCAAATCACTAACAAACAACCCCTTTATGCATTCAAACAATAACAGGAGGATACATTTCATGGTTAGAAAACCATGTTCAATCCAACAGCCCATAACCATCAATATCTATAATAAAGTGTAACAGCTCCAAACCAAAGGTCTTGTAGTGGTACATATCTTTCTGCACAGCCCCCATTCGACCCGCATATCTGGTTTGATTTTACCTCACGAAGAAGCGAATTCCAGTCTTTCAGAGAACAACACTGGGCAATAAAACAATGGGTGGCTCCGGGATGTACTGTAGGGATGGAGGGCAATGGGATTCCTAGTTAAGTTTAAGACAAAATGCTGCTATGGTTACAGAAATGGGTGGGACTGGGGTGAAGCGGGTCAAACATACTTGGAAAAGTCATTGTAGTGTAGAGAAAAATACCCAGAATCAGTTTTGTAGTGGAGGGTGAAGCAGGCAGTTTACGCAGCTTTTTGACACTCATGTACATTTACAGTCAAAGTCACTATTTTACAAGGAAATAACTGTTCTGATAATGTTCCTATTTTACATTTTAATTTTTCAAAAGAGTAGAACACAGCAGCTTGCTTAAAAAGCAGACTTCTTTGTTTTCTCGTAATACGAGTTGATGGCCCTGGAGCACCATCAGTTATGATGTTCCAGCAACGGCACGAGTGGCAGAGCTATGACATCACAAGACCGTTATTGGTCAGCTTTAACGTCCTGGAACAATATTAGTTGTGACGTTCCGGGAACAGCACCAACATGCCAATATCAGATAAAAAACTAACAGCTACCACTGTAACCTCAGCACTGCATACGTTTTCCCATGACTGATGAATAACAACACAAAGTACCTTACAGAGTATCTTATATACGTAATATGTAGGGAGTGCTCAGTGTCAGTCTCTCTGCTGGTTAATATTTTTAGGGCCTTCCCTCAGCAAAAATTCACCACTCATGCAAACACTAATGTGGGGCCTGCCATCGCTGCAGTCATAAATACAATTTTAATTTATTCTGTCTCGTAATCACAATTAATTTAAAGTAAAAAAAAAAGACAAGGATACATGCACAGATTTCTTCAACTTTCAGCAGTACAAATTATAGCATTAATTAAATGTTCCCCCCAAACATCATGTGGTTTGTAATTGTTTGCCACAATCATCGTCATCTGGAAAATTCTTGCCACGACACCCATTCCGTAATGACTTTGAGGTAGTTGAGTCAAATAACAGAAAGAAAGGACAAATGTCAAACTAGTAACATTATTACATCTGCAGCACCCTGTGTGTCTGGTGTGACTGGGATAGAGGCTAAAGGTGAAAGCAAGTTTGTGTGGCACACTCACTGTGGTATTGGCACTAATGTTTTTTCCCCTTCTGAAAATGTCCTCATTCCCACTTTAATGTCTTTCTCTCTACTTTTAGATGATTACAGTATAATGGAGAGATGGAGTCATGGCATAGTTTATTACCACACACACACACACATATGCATACTCGCATCCAAATAGCCCCAAGGACGCAGGGAGACTTAGCAACAAGACTCGTCCAAATAAGAAGATTACATTTAAGTTTTCCATACTTAGACGTTTTGGTATGTTTTGACCTTTTGAATTTGAACATGACTCAAATGCTGTTTGCAACAGAGTTAAATATCTTTAATTGAATAGTCTTTACTTGACATTTTTATATATATATATATATATATATATATATGTATATATATATATATATATATATACACACACACACACATATATATCAAAGACACTGAGAAAACAGAAATCAGGTTGGAAATGAAAAGTTCTTTTCAACCCCTTATATGTTCCCTTTTTTCTTCTCTTTATACCTTTCCTAACTTTCCCTTCTGTTCGTTTGCTTCCATTTACACTCCCCTTTCTTTCTCAGCTCTACTACAGTTACATCTGAAATATTTGTCTCCATTTTCTGGGTTTAAGTTTCATATTAAGCCAGAGTACTCCAACAGAAATTAGCTTTATACAATCAAAGCCGCCATCAAAAATGAACTTGTCATAAAAGTGTTTCACGCTTCTTTTTTAATCACCTTTTCCTCTGTTTGTTATAGATTTGCTCAAAGTTTTACGCTGATGTGTTTGAAGTCAAAGGTTGTACAGTGCGTAGAGCTATGTACTGTTCAAAGTAAAACTAAAATCATACAATAATGCAACTTCAATTTCAACACGTCTCACGTATCGAAAAGGTGTAAAATCTGGAAAGTAAACGACAACTGTTTCTCAGTGAAAACGTAGCAAACAGTCATTATCACAAAGGAAACAGGCAAATAAAAACATTCAGCTCTTCAACCAGAAGAGTTTTGTTGTCGATGTTTTATCCCCTCTCGATATTCGTGATAATATGTCAAAGTTTTTACTATCCTCCTTGCGCAGTCCAGCTGTTAAACGAGACTACGAGACAAGTAGAATTGGGAGGCGATTTCAGAACAATCACAGTTATACAGGGAAGCGAAGAGGATCTCTGCCAGCGGCGCGCTCCAATCAGAGAAAACTGAGCTTTAAATGTCACGGCAAATTGGACACGAGGGTGCCCTGCCTGTTATGAGTTGAATGGAAAAACATGAGCAAGGCATTGTTTTGGTAATTTCCTTTTCTTCTGTGAGGGAGTGTGTGTGAACGTGTGTGTGCCGCGGCCATCTATCCTCTCAGACATGTTTAATAGGGCTTTGGCTGCGTTGACCGAGGGTGTAAATGTGTCATACTTTATTAGAAATCCCAAAGAAGAGGGCTAACATTAATCACCGGCTCTTGTTTATGAAAGTCATAAATGTTTCACTGAGTGCTTTATTGTTGGCTGCCAGATTTGGAGAAGCGTAAAGGGTCCTTAGTGTGTCTGTGTGTGTGTGTGTGTGTGTGTGTGTGTGTGTGTGTGTGTGTTCATTCCACCACTGCGTCATGATAGCACCCCAAACCTATGAGAAATTATCTCTCCCTCTCCCGAGCTCCGTGTCTCTCTTAGGCTTTTTGTCATGTTGTCAGAAAGTATGACATCACCCTGCCCTTTGACCCACATAGTCAGGAGAGCGCTGATTGGATGATTGGCTTATAGAGGACATCCACATTGACTCCAAACTCAATTCTGCTGATGTCAGGAGCTATTACAAATGACGACATGCGCATGCACACACTGATAGGACAGGGCGGTGTGTGTGTGTGTGTATGCATCTGTGTGTGTGTCTGTGTGTGTGTGTGTGTGTGTGTACAGCATGTGTGTGTTGATGTGTGCGGACATGTTCAGGGTTATATAGGTCAAATGTCTGAAGGTAGAACATCTCCCAGCTGAAATACCAGGCGAAATGTCAAAGTCTGCCACTGTGCAATCCCTCAGATCAATAGTTCAATTGGACATAAAGGCATCATTCCATTCGCCGGGCTAACACGGTATATCATGTGCAAGTCTCTGTCTGAACCGCTTTAACCAAAACTTGCTAGAACCAGTACTGTCGTATCAAGATGAAAAGTTAAAGCATTTCTCTCATTTTCTGCTTTTAAGCATGTTTTTATTGGGTTTTTTTTCTGGAGGGGAATGTGTAGATTCGTGGTGCCTTTTAACAAAAAAACTAACAGTAGAGTTTCTGAAAGTCTGTTAAAGGATTAAAATCATCATTTTCGACATTATATCAAACAGTTACACCAAAGTGACTCATGTTTTTACGGAAGATTAACGGCTACAGTGCTTCATGTTATTGTCTGCTTAAGTCCTTTGTATACTTTTCCCAGCAGACACTTGACTTGTCGCAACCAGAGGAGCAGAGGTGAAACTGATAACATCAGTAATGGCTGTGTTCCATTTAGGTGTCCCAGTGAGCCCGCTCACAGGTACTACATCGTACAGGCTAAACCTGTGAAAGGGTTTTTCATGTGAAGCATTATGCAAATATAATAACATGTGAAGTAAAAAATGTTTTAATATTTTCCATGGACAACAAGGCTGTTATTTAGTATTTATCTACAAAAATCAATGGTAAGGTATAATCTGTATCGAGCAGCACTGACCCATCTACACACATGCATATGATGGATACAGTTGCATGTAAAATGAGAACCCTTAGCGACATGCTCCATCTATTTTAATAATCTCTGATAGGTGTTGAACTTATATTTTCCATCTAGAAAGCCTTGTTTAAATGAAAACTACATCCTATTGATATTATATGGAGCTGTAAGATGACTTTTACATGGCTCAGTTCTCAGGTAGGGATTCTTATTAGAGGTCCCATTTCGCTTCTTAGGATTTCTGTTGAGTCAATGTTCCTTGTAAGCCTCTCGCAGCCTCAGATGCTGACTTTCGATAGGCTGTAATGTGCAGTAGATCCATGAGATGACTGCTGTACTGCCCCACTGCGAGAAGTCGTCTCTCCTCTCATCATCTCTGTGCAATCATCGCTGCTCTTTCAGCTTTTCCCCAAAGTCCCACGTCAAAGCATAAAAGTCGTAACGATACATCTAAAAAGACAATGGTTCACTGCGGCTACGTTAGTCATGAAATCACGACAAATCATAAATTCCAAGAGCCCCTCCGCCCCTCCTCCTCATCCTCCACCTAGTTAAGTGTGGAATAATGTCATCTTAATGATTATTTTTTTGCGGTATGCCATAACAGCATAATTCAGAGAGGGCGTAATGATTTTTTATGCCCCTGACATATTGTTTTGCGGGGAGTGACATAAAAGCACGGTGACATGTGGCATTTTGGGAAAGGTCAGGCGCTCCGTCTTGGCCGCCCGTCCATCTTCATAACGTCGCCACTTGTCATATGGAAACTGGCATCACCAATCTTTGTCTCTCCCTTGTCGCTCGCTGCCCCTGCTCTCCTCTCTCTCATCCCAATTCTGCTCTCTCTCTCTCTCTCCTTATTTTCCTCCCTTTTCATTTTTTTTGCTCTTTTTTTTTCCTGTCATGTCATGTCTCGTGTTTTGTTAAGAGGAGGGGAGGTTTTTTTTGTTAACAAGGAGAAAATTATCACTGTGGGGAATAGGAAACAAGATTTCACACACAAATGCAGGAACACACACACACATGCACAAGGCCTCAGGGGTGCTGCGGGGGTCCGGGGACCGCATGTCAACACCAGCTGTGGGGATTGTGGTGACAGAGAGAAGGGCTAATACTAATGTGATAAATACGTCAGCACTCACTCCGGGCACATTGTGTGTGTCTGTTTGTGTTTGATGATTTTAGAAAATCTGCTTAGAGCCAGCAGCCGCTTCTGCCAAATGGATCTTTTGACAGCATTTTGTCACATTTACCCTCAAAAAGGTGCCAGTTTGTGTATACGGAGGCCACAAGTCCTTGTTTAAGAATGATCCAGGGGAACATTAATTGCTGTAATGAGAACGCTCCATAAGTAGGTTGACCATGTAGTGTTAGACTATGATATAATTAACCATCATTTGGAAAACTCATTGCTGCCACTGTCAAGTACCCTGTGTTTTATTACAAGATTAGAAACAAAAACTACTTGATTGTTTTACAGCCCAGAACTAGCACCAACTAAACATAGAGGTGCTCTTATAATAAAGTAGATGAAGTTGAAATACAGCAGACTTTTAAAAGAAATGACCTTAAAACTAACCAGAGCTTGGTGAACTGCTTTAACTGTAAAATGACTTCTCCTAGTAGTAACAGCACGGTGTTCCACATTTTCACCATGCTCTACAATGTTTGGCTTCTTAATCTGGAGCAATGTAAGGATCAGTTATAGACAGCAAGAAGAAGAGCAAGGAATTGTTCCCTTGTTACCCAAAGTCAGTCTCAAGATGTCACCAACTGTGCAAAAACATCACTAATGATCTGACTGCATTTACTCTTGATATATAACAATGGGAGTGATGAAACGGTAGTAGTATTGTAGAACACATTAACGCCTGTATCAACGCACCCCCAACCTCTGAATGCTAGAAGAGTGAATAAATGATTTGAAACTGTTGGAAATAAAACATATGCATGAGACAGACAGCACTGTCATACTTAATGCTTTTTTAAAGAGCAACACTCATGCTGAAGCATGTAAGCAATAATACCAAAGGAAAAAAGGGAACATGAATGAAGGAATTAATAAATCAGTAAATAAATAAATGAAACCAAAAAACTATCTCAGTCTTTCAACATGCAAACTGTCATCATGTTTATAGCATCGAGCATCTGCGATATGATACAAACACTGATACCACTTTGATTGTGATCACCCATTAAATGTCCTGTCCTTTGTCAACTTTTCAAATGATGCCAAGTTAAAACATCTTTGCACTTTTGTGATATATTGGTGTAAAAAATGCTAAATTTTAGCCGCTTCTACAAGATGCAACATTAGGGAAACCACCCCACCCCCTCCTCCCCCTGTCCCTCAGCCTCAGTCCATGTCCTCTCTGTTTACCCTCAATCTTCTGACTTTGTCAAACCCTCCTCTCTTATTTCAGCAGCCGGCGGTGGGTGTGGCAGCCCTGCTAGCCTCCGTCCTTTCCATTTCAAATTGCCGTTTTTCTTACAACTGTGTCCTAAGGTCTTCAGATAGGCCCACCTCCTGCCTCCATTTTTCAGCACATATTCCTCATTTGAGTAAAAGCTTGCAACAAAGTGTGTGTGTGTGTGTGTGTGTGTGTGTGTGTGTGTGTGTGTGTGTGTGTGTGTGTGTGTGTGTGTGTGTGTACGTGTTTGGTTGTGTGAAACAGGGGTGGACTGTGGACTTCATCCCTGACGCATGGCAGAGATAATTCTCCCTGTTGCAAGGATGGGCACGGTCAGAGAAACACACACATGCAGATACAGTCAACATCACACGCACCTAGAGCCATTGGTGTGTGTTGGGACAGATGGCTTGGACTCGCGTGTGTTTGCAGGTCACGCGGTGTCAAGCAGGGTGAGTGAGGTGTAATTTCTCGGCAGTAATACTCAACACTCCAGCCCTGACAGCTTTAATGGTGATGGCCTTATTATAGAGAAGACGCCTCGTGTGTGGCATATGTGTGTGTGTGCATTCTAATGGTGATGGCCATATTATTGGAAGACGGCTAAAAGGCTTGGATTTATACCGGGCCACATTAAGTGACATAAGAATAATAGGGCAGAAGATGCTCTATGCCATGTATATTTGTGTGTATGTGTTTATGAATGCCATATGGTGACTGTAGCAGTAAGGTGTAGTGAGAGCTCTTTTATTTGCACACATGTGCCACTAGAGCAGCGTGATCCATTTTTTTTTTCCCGTTCTGATCTGATTCTGATACCAGACCCAAAGTATGATATTTTCCCTAAACCTTCCCTAGTAGCAGTGGTAGTAATAGATTGTGTGCCTTAGCCTAAGAAAACGTGAGCATTTCACAGTAATGATAATCCAAAAGTCATTAAATGTCATAATACTGTATTTGAACTATTTGCATTACTGTGAAAGTTTAAATTGTCGTAGCATATGACACACTATATTATTGCCATACTATAGACTGCGGAGCATATGATGCCTAAAACTGATGTTAGCAGGGTGGGTAATGTGTCATTTTTTTAAACTGCTGGCCACCGACCATGTTGCTGCATTTAAAGAGTGTGGAATGAGAACATAGATAGGATAGAATAGAAAATATCATTTGTCATATCACACTGATATGTCATACCACCATTTAATCAATTTCCAGCATTTATTACAGATAAACATTCGTATTAATAATATATTGAGGGTAGTGTGCTATAACTTAGAGAGAATCGCGCGCGCGTGTGTGTGTGTGTGTGTGTGTGAGCTTGCGGTGTGTTCTTCCAGTAGGAACAGGGTAACACGACTCTGTGGGCCTGCGGTTCATGTTATGTTGGTCTGATTTACAGTCAGACACACACACACACACTTCACACCTCTTTTCTGTCTCTTCTATTACCCAATCACCTTTCCTTCCTGTTTCCCTCCTTCCACCACAATGTTAGCTAATCCCCTCGTCTGCCTCTGTTGTACTCACTTCCTGTAACTACACACTATTACAGGACCAGCACCTGCTGAGCCGTTGCAGTAAAAGAAGTGTGTGTGTGTGGTTTTGGGAGAGCTAACGGACAGGCTGTAGCTAATCTTCAGCATGAATTGTCAGACAGCGTAGGTTAACCTCTTCCTTTTATTACAAAACTGCACCAGGCCTCATTCATCTTCTTTTTTTTTCTTCAGTAAACTCATAACCAGCCATTCTTACATAATACAGTTTGTCTTTTTTCATGTTTGATTTCAAAACGGGTCTCAAAATTGTAACAGTAATAGGCCAGAGTTGTGTTCTGACAAGCCTTTATGTGAGTGCAGGATTGAGGGCAGTGAAACAACATAGAATAGATGATTTGCTGTCTGTTTGTGTGTCTGATTGGAAGCTGAAACGTAGTTTATGATGAGGACGTCGCTCCTCCAAACACCGAGAGTACCTGATCCTGAAAGATCCGGCTCTCATTTCAATCTGTAAATAAACCTGCTGTTGTGTGTTTACCCCTGGATCACTACGCTGGCCCCTTTGCTCTAAATAAATGAATAGTTCCCCTAATAGTTCACCTTCATGTGCACATCTGAGTGATACGCATCATTATTGCTCTCCCAGATGATTTTTTTTTTCTATGACTTCCTTAATGTGACCGTAAATTAATTTTATGAGTCCTGAATTGTGTTTTTGTTTGTTTGCTCTAGATCACCATGTGGGCCTCAATATGACTACCATACTTCCTTATTAGTAGAGATAATAAGGGCTATTAGATTACTGTTTAGGTACATGCCCATGACAACTATTAGTAATACATGTTCACAACATGATTTTTTTTTTTTTTGTCACAAGTAGTTTTAATACCAAGACTTTTTATGCTTTTAATTGTGCCATTATTTAACATAAAATGCAGCACACCAACACAAATATCCTGTCATTTAAAAATTGTTGCTTTTGTCGATGGAATTCTGAATAAAACTCAGACTCACTCAAACAAATACAACACAGACAGCATTTCATGATTATTCATCCACGCTATTCACCTACGATTTAACTTTTGAAGTGAAGCTCAATTCTGCTTTACCTCAGCGTCACTTCACCATTCATGTATTCAAGTCAGTGAGAATACCGTGGCATTTATATGCAGAGACTGTGCTTACTGAATAAGAGGCCTTCCAGTGTGCTTAAGGCTACATTTTCATATCTAGTGATCTCTGTAATGTGCTTTTATTTGTGTACTGAAAGTGAACACAACTGATCAGCTTGTTACCCTCTTTGTCTGCCTGCTCGCGCTCTGTAATGGAAATGAGACACAGTTGAAAGTCCCTGCGCTGTGGCAGTGCAAAGTGCTGTGCCTGAGGTGTGTGTGTGTACGTGTGAGTGGGTGGATATGTATAAAACACACAATTTCAATCCTTTTTTGTGTGTGTGTGTGTGAGTCTTGACTGTTTGTATATTTCTGCTAAAACTGACTATATGCTTATGTGTGTGTGTGTGTGTGTGTGTGCACAACAGCAGACGCCCACAGAGACACAGGCCTGTCACCACCTGTGTGAACAATAAGCTCTAATGACGACACCTTGTGATTGATTGAATTTTTGATTTGTCTGCCGACGTCTCGGTGGCATCCTTTTCATCTGAGACAAACAAAAAAATGGCGCCTCAAAAGTGTGTGTGTGTGTGTGTGTGTGTGTGTGTGTGTGTGTGTGTGTGTGTGTGTGTGTGTGTGTGTGTGTGTTTGCTCACTCGTGTGTGTTGGGGAGCCTGTCTGCCTCTGTACACAGCAGGTGATATTTGCCAATTTAACTCAACAGGACGAGGGAATACAGCTGTATTTGGGTTAGCGGTGTGTGTTTAAAGAAAATCATGTGTGAGCAAGGGTTATTACACTTAAATGAAATGATCGGGCTTGTCCACTACTATTTTTTTTCTTCCAAAAACTGCACATTTAAACCCCACCTGACTCAACTAATATGTTACAGGCTCAGGGGGAAACACTGGTTCCAAGCTGGCGCAACACATTCAATTACATATTACATATTCTTGACATTTGTCAGCAACACTTGACTCTAAAAAGGCAGTAATGTCTTGATTTACTGCGCACTAAACGTATACATGTGCAGACTTACATTGCACCCAAATTTAATTACATGTTCCACACCAAAGTACAAAAACCACACCACTGACACTGTCATTGTTGCTTGTCCCACTTAGATAACGCTTCTAAAGCCCTGAAAGTCCCTCCCTAGGAAACGCGTGGATAATATAAAAAAATATATATTTCACTCAAATACAATCTTTACAAGTTGAAAACTTCACATTACAATTTTAACTGCATTGATTGACTTAGCTAACTAGTATTTTAGCAGTGTTACCCACATCTCTGCTGGCTGGGTAACAAAACCAGGCATTGCAAGCTAATTAATAGCTAACCCTGCTAGCTACCGAGGTTCAAACTATTTCTTTTCAGCAATTTTAAAACTCTTACTCGTAACTACGTACTACTGAGAGGTCACAATAAAACAACATAAAATAATCACTGCGGCTGTTACACTAAAGAAACCTTTTCATCAGGCTTAGTCACTCCAGACGCTAGTGCTAACTGTTAACGCTTAGCCCGGTGATGCTAATCTCGTATGCTACTTGGTGGTTCTTACCGCAGTTGATAATGCTTATTGCCAACGCTAATTGCTTACAATCCCAGCACACACGCCTATCCCAGCCTTGTTTATAGTTGAATTAAGATCCACTAGTATTACCAATCAGTATTCATGGGTACCATATCCATCCCATCTAGGTCTACAGTGCTTGTACTTGTCCAAAACATATTTATGACAACAGTCAGTAACACCATCTGGCGTTCACTCAGCATGAATCAGCAATGCTATCTCTATTTACTGCAAACTCAACCCCCCATTTCATCAATTCCAGTAAGACTAAGAGGACAGTGTCTCTCTGCTTGTCTACACCCATGTCCTATGATCTCACAGCTCTCTGTCCAGATCTACCCTCGTGCCCCCACTGTCCTCTAATCTTGTTTGTCAGAACTAAATGAGCTGCCCCAGCGAGGTGTGTTAGCCACTAATTAATTTATTGCTTGATAAGAAGGAGGCCCATGCAGTTACAACTTACTGCAGTCATAAAGCACTGGAAAAAAACTACGTGATTAACCTTTACTGGCTCTGTGCATAGGTGGTGCCGCTTGATGTGGTGCGTGCGCGCCGGTGGGGGAGACGTGTGTGTGTGTGATTTCATCTGTGCCTGTTTGCATGTTTGTGTCAGTGCGTGTGTGCACGTCCACCCCGCTGTGTCATGTATGTGTGTGTGTGTGTGTGTGTGTGTGTGTGTATACCGTATGTGTTATGCGTTAATGGTTGAAGAGGCAACACTATTGATAACACTCCAGCTATAAATTAATTGTTAATCACGTTCTGCCTAGATTAGCGAGTCATCCGATAGACTCCAGACTGACTGGAGACAATAAATACATATAGTCAATAAAACGGCAAAGCATTGTGGGAGATGCAGGGAGATACGTGGGTCTGGTGTTGGAGGTTGACACGTGTGCCAGGGTGCCAGCGTCACAGCCATAAACCTGATGTCGGGTGTAGTTTTATACTCTCTCGTCTTATCTGGATGTACTCAATTAATAACAGGAAGAGAAGAGAAGAGAAGAGAAGAGAAGAGAAGAGAAGAGAAGAGAAGAAAAACGGGACATCATTAAGACTGATGTCTCCACTTTCTCTCACCATTCATTCACTTACAGGAAACTGCTTGTCGTTCAGCAAGACATACTGTATAAGACGCGCTATTCTTCTTCTTCTTATCCTTCTTTTACCACTGAGCCGCTTCCTCTATTGTCAAAGACACATACACACTCTAATGGGTAATAGATGCAGGGCTAAAGCCAGGGCTGAGGAATAAAGATAAATGAGGAAGGAGGGAGGGACGGAGGAGAAGGACAGAGGAAAGAAAGAGAGGAGTGACTTATGAAGCAGTACCCAGGGGGTTAATTTCTCACAGGCAGTTTTCATACAATACACACACGCACACACACACAGACAGTAAAGGTGATGTCTCGCCGTGCCAAGCCGGTAGCATGCTAGTTAAAAGTGAATAAGTTTATGGCCGGTGTAGGCCTCCATACATCAAGGAGCAGTTTGTTTAGCCAGCAGTGTGACAGGGTACAGTAACGTGGGCAGGGCCGGAGAGTGGCTACAGCTGTGATAAATGGGAGATTGCAGGAGGAATGTGTGTGCGGGTATGTATGTGTGTGTGTGTGTGTGTGTGTGAGAGAGAGAGAGAGAGAGAGAGAGAGAGAGAGAGAGAGAGAGAGAGAAGAAACATCAAAGCATGTTTTTAGCTCTCAGATTAATGGCGATTCCAGTATTTGATCTAAGTGATTTTTTCCCTATTTGAGGAATCTCTTTTTGAAGCTGTAAATATCACAGAAGCCCTTCTCAAGCCATCTCCCACTGCCCAATGTGAAAGAATATTTCTCCGTAGTATCGACTAAAGCTCATGTGGGTTGCAGTGTAATGTTTTAAATTGCATAAGGTTTTTTTTACTTGTTTTTTTTTTTGTCAACAGCTATGAGTTAGGTGGTCCAAAAATAAAAAAAAGTGAGAGTGGTTACTGGTAAAGTGCTCACACATGATAAAATGATTATATTATCGATTTCTTTCTGTTTAACTCCACTTGACTACATTTTGGAGCGATGTCATGCTTTTTTACTCCACAATATTTATTTGGTAACTTCATTTACTAGTTACTTTGCAGATTGCATGCTGCATCAGCTCCAAAGTAGAACATTTTAAAATTATTTTATCAGCCTTCGTATTAAGATAAAACACGGTTTTCTGATGATCAGAGTAATGTGAATATCAGATCCTACAGATGGCCAGGCTAATCGCTTGTCCCATAGTATAGATTGTGTGTATATGCATATGAAGAACTTTTACTTACCTTTGATATATAATTACAATTATTGTGAGACAAGTCAAGAATATTTCTGTACTGCTGCTCAAGTAAAATTATAACAGCAGGTCTCTTTCATTCATTTATATCTTAACTATCAATACTCTCTTTTTCCTGTCCACCAACATGCACCCTACCACCCTCCTCCCTCTCTCCTCTCTCCTTCCATTCTTCCCTATCCGAGTCCTTACCTCCACCTCATCCTCACCCCACCCCTGTCCCAGTCTCTGCCCTGCACCGGTCCAGCTGTGGATCTGACTGTACCACGGTGCTGAAACACAATAGTCCAGTCAGTCTATGGAGGAGTGTGAGCGCGTCTGTGGGGCTGCAAACAATAGGTTCATTATCACTTGGCCACAATGAAAACAACTTATGCTGTTCTGTGCCTCTGCGTCCTCACTACAGCCAGTGAGTTAGCGAGACGGACAAACAGACAGACAGATGGAGAGGAAGACAGGACAGATGCAGAGACAATAAATAGACATTGAGTCTGACAGAAAGGTAGAAAAGGCAGCGAAGGAGCAAGCCGCGCCACCCAGCCAGTCGCCATTTCTCCCCCAATAACTCACTTTTCTCCCCCTTGGAGAGGGAAAACAATAAGATATAACAATTGGCAAATGGCTGAGGCAGGCGGAGCATTACAAATGAAATGTAATGTTGTTACAGTTTGGAAATAATGAATTATGAGGATAAGCGGGGATCTGTAAAATCGCTGTAGCGATTTACCAGGGTTTCATTTTTCAACTGTATTGAATTATGGGGAATTGGCCTCAGTCAACTGCAAAATACAAAATGGGATGATTCACCGTTTCACTGTGCGTGCCCGCGAGCGTGCATGTGTGTATGTGTGAGTTTATGCATTTTGTGTGCAAGTATGTGCGGCTTCTGACTGTTTATTTATCTGTCTGAGCGCGTGTGCATAAATGTGCACGGGTCCTTGCATATTTGCACGCCTGCAGCGCATGTGCATTTCTGTGTCTCAATGCTGAATGTGTCTGTGTGTGTGTGTGTGTGTGTCTGGACGCGTGTGTGTTCTTCCCCCTAGACCTGTTGAGGGCTTTCTCTCGCTCACCCCACCGCACATGTGATAAATGTCCCTTATCGCCTCTGTCATTGTAATAGCCGCACAACAGGCCCGGAGAGAGAGACAGAGAGGGGGAGAAGAAGGATGGAAAGGGGGATGAGGAAGGGGAGAAGGTCGGGGTCTGTTGAGAGAGTCGTAGCGACGAGGAAAAAAAAAAGATAGGGAGAGTGGGAGAAAGAGAGTGGAGATGGAGGGATGGCAGCGTGGAATGGGATAGCTGGAGTTATCAGCCGGTCTTGTAGGGGAAGAATACGCATCAAGCTGCCAATCATCCGGCCTGAAAATTGCTCTGAGATTTGAGTCCCCAGACGGTGTGTGTGTGTGTGTGTGTGTGTGTGTGTGTGTGTGTGTGTGTGTGTGTGTGTGTGTGTGTGTCCAGGGAGAGAGAGTATCCAAAGCCCCTGTCGTCTCTATGCTATTACTGCCCCCGTCCTTCCACCCGTCCCTTCATCCGACCATCTCGCCCTCTCCTCTCGCCGGGTTTTAAAGCTCAAACTCAAAAAAACACATCTCTCCTCTCCCTGTCAGTAAAACCTATACTCAAGTTGTTTGAAACACTGTTGTCGTCAGTGGCACCGGCTATTAGGGGAGGGTGAGAGACACAGAGAGAAAGAGCCAGGTAGGGATGATAGGAAAAGAAAGAAAGAAGAAGAAGGCAAGAGAGAAGAAGGGTTAATATGTGAGCAGAAACCATTTCAGTCTCTTTAATTTTCTATTGATCTGAGCCGTAGACCTCTACCCTGTATGTGTGTCTGTGTGTGTGTGCCTGTTTGTGTGCCTGTTTGTGTGCGTGTGTGTGTGTGCGTGTGTGTGTTTGGAGAGTTTAAAGCCTCCAAGCGGTCTTAATACAGAATCTGAGAGTACCTGAGACTGACAAGTCGCTGTCAAGTGAAAAACACATATCTCCAAAGATTTTGACTTTGTCAGATAAACTGAAGGATCGAATGTTCCCTAACTGGTTGAGAAAATGTTCCTCTGATAACCACACACCTCCAAAACAACTTTTCATAAGTGTTGTGACATGTCTTTTTTTGGTAATTTGGAATTTGAGATTTTTTTTCTCAAATCACCTCCGAATCCTTCAGTCTGTTAGTAAAAATAGTTTCTAAGAATTCAGAAAAGCTGCTTTTGCTCTCTGTTGATTTTGAATTTTAATTATGTGATTTTTTTGATAAAAGTGGACTATAGCATTTTTTCTTAAATCCTGAAACAAGTGAAAATGATTTGCGAAAAAGACTAAAATGTTCTTTTAACTCACATATTCGGCACACATTTTCATTTGTTTACAGGCTTTTGAGCTCATATCATTTGAAACTTAGGCTGTGGACAAAATGATGGACAATTTATGGTATGAGACATTTCAGAGAAAATTACCACAGGCCCCGCAGTAGCAAAGTGTAGAGAAACATCCCCCTCTATTGGACAACATGATATCACCAGGCTGAGGGAGTGGGGAAAAACCGAGGACAGAAGTGAAAGTGAATGACAAGGAGGGGATGGAGGAAGAGACGACTGGCCCGCAGCGCAGAGAGATGGACGATTCGTGAACACCACAATGATGTCCAATTGCATCGGTGTGATGCAATAGACTGTATCTGACACACATACACGCACACACTCATGCACAAAATAGCCTCAGGTGTGACCTGTGCAATCCCACCACTCCAGCAGATAGACATCGTTGGTCCTCTCCTATTAAGTCTTTGCACTTGATATTTTTTCACATAGCCTACATTTTTCCCCCCCATTTCTGGTTTGTGTTACACAGAGAATGAGATACAGACTGAGAGACAGACAGGGTGACAGAGAGAGGCAGTACAGAGGAAGTCACGTGAGTAAGGAGTATTCATAGATCTTAGGCTGAACCAAAATAAGACAACATGATTTTTCCATCTGGAAAGAGTCTTTTCTCAAGTGGTACAAGTCAGTGTGGGTACCAATTTGTCCTAATGTTTTCCTGTTATTTTATTTTTATTTTCATTGCTCTCTAAAATCTCCTTTTAGAACAAAAGTACTCGTATAAATTGTATTACGTGTGCGGTGTATAAATTATTCTCAGTGACATTATGAAATGCTGTGAAAGTCGTGTTTTCACAAGCAAACCCTTGTAGTCTGGTCCCGTCCGGGGCCTGGGAACGCTGTGATTCTTGGTGATCCACAGAACACACTGTCATGAGGACGTGGCAAGCACCCAAACCACAACACAGCACCCCGAGGCGTAGGCCTGACCAGGGAACTTAGCAAAGTTTTCATTATCTGGGTTGCACTCATTTTCCAAAGGGTACTGTGGTCCATTTTTATTCCAGCTCGGACAACTGACACCCAAGGAAAACACGGAATTCCCGTCAATAAACTCCCAACTTAAGTGTTTATTGCCACTGCAGATAATTACACCGTATCTGCTGCAGCGTTTGCACAAACTGACCAAACCAAAAAAAAACTACCGAGTTTTATTCTCATCAAACTTGCCATCTTTGTCGAGATTACCGAGATGCAGAAGTTTGCTTTGTGTCCGTTTGATTCCTATTCCGGTGACACTCCGGTGAGAGGGGTAATAACAGCAGACAGCTAGACAGACAGCTAGATAGATGGAAGGCCAGACTGCTCCCCTTGTATGAAGGATTATCCCCTATCCTCTGTTTGTGACAAGAGCTGATAAGGGCCTGAGAGGAGAGGCAGCAAGAGGCTGAGAGGGCCACTGACACACACGCACGGGCGCACACACACATATGCACATATAATCCACAGCGAGAGAGATATCAATCCATCATTTAGAGCCGGGGATTCAGCAAGAGGAAATAGGTTCTTCTCATTCGCTGACAACCCGGCACACATTCGTGCAAACGCACACACACACACACACCTTCAATACCATGTGCTGTACAAAGGGCTCATGAGGTTTCAGAGCTGAATGAGGCTGTTTGAATGACTGTTCAATTTCATCTATTTATCTGATTTACATTTGGCTATTGTTGTCACCACGGCCGTATATCTGTGTGTGTTTAGGGCTGTCAGAATAACATCAGTGCCACTAATAGAAAAACATAAATCTAAATGTCCTGTCATTAGATATATCGCAATCAGGTTTTTGATCTGTGATGTTTAATAAAAAAAGCAGAGGATGCTAACCTGGGATTTCCCATAAAGAATGCACCAGAAAACATGCAACTAAATCTGTGTTAAATCCTTCAATTTAGCTTTTATTAGCCAGAAGCATACTTTCCCTGATGTAGGTGTCATTTAATTGAAAAAAAAAAGTAGCAATTACTGCAGTTTCTTTGTTATTTTACATACATTAGGGGATTATAGTCAAGAATAACATAATTGTTCATTTAAGGATATTTGGGTTGTACATGCAGAAGGCGGTGTAGTAAAGGGAAGAGGTGGTGTGTTAGAGCACTGCACGGGTACAGCCTCTGTATATTTATGTGTGTGAATGGATTGTGCCACCGTTTGACAGGAACATGAAAATCCCCGCTCCCCTCCTCAACATGACCACATCTCTTGAGGGATATGTGTGTGAGAGTGTGTGTATCTAAGGGTGTTAACATGGATTTGATGTGAGTGTGTGTGTGTGTGTGTTTCCCCCGCGAGGGACTCTCGGCACTGATAGAAAGCTCGGAGCATGTGACGGGCAGGCATTTTATTAATTTCTGCCGTCTTTTTAGCCTACTTGTTCTTTTTTTGGTCCCTCTGTCTCCCTGTAACCTTGAACCTAGAACATATGCACTGCTATCTGGGTGTGTAAGAGAAGCAGAGGGAGTTGGTGCTATTGATTACAGTTTGCAACAACAGGTCAAAAGGGTTAACATGTGTAAGAGGAACCTTATTGCAAGGTGTGGGGGTGCTGCAGTAGGAAGTGGTTAAGGGCTCTACAAGGGGTTATAAGACGATACGACACACTTGCACAATTTTGCAATTGCTGGAATTCGCAGCTTGATTTCTTGAGAGACTGTGCACAGTGAAAATTTGAAGATGTCATTTTTTAAAGTGGGAAGAAAATCTTTCCTGAAATAGCAACTGACCTCCTCCTTTTCCACTTTGTAAGGAGAAAAAAAAGTTCAGGGGAAAGTGGGGAAAAAAAATGAAAAATAGAAGGTGACACAGAGAAGGTGAAAAAGATACAAAGAATAAAGAAAGAAATAATCTAGTCTAAGTGGGACAAAGACAAACCGTGTAAGCGAGGCAGAGAGGGGAGGAGGGTGTGTTTGGCACTGCGTAGCTGAGCGCCAGGTTAGGTGGCAGGGCCATTTGGCGAAGGCGCCGGTGCTAGACTTGATGGATGAGACAAACTGCAGGCTCTTCTCTCTTGTAACTTTAAAATCATTAAGCCTTTTACACAGCCATGCAGATTTTTATAGCCACCTCAGACAATCTGCCACTTGTTCATGTCTTTAGATCAGCGGGATGGGAGACGACACATGGAGGGAGGACACGGATAATGTCATAACTTTATCTAATGCGGCCCGTATCCCTTAATAGTTATTTTGTTGATATGCAGTCATTTACTTTGACCTCAGAATCGTGGGATGTGATTACATTTGATATTTGAATATCAGATGGAATTGCTATGTCTCATTTATTTTTGTTTCATTTATTATTTTTTTGACAAGAACGTTTGTTTTTGATAAAAGTTTAATCTGTGATCTGATGTGTTGCCCTACAATGGCACAAAGTGGTCACTGCATAAATGGCACAAATTAGAAAATTGGCTGATCCATCATACTGTGTAACAAATATAAAATTTATAAATCCATTCCTAGTGAATGACAATTAAAATGTATGTATGTTTGATATATTGCAAATTAACTTAACATTATGCCGCTTTTTAGGTTCTTTCCTTTCATTTTTTAAATTCGTGCCACCACAATTCCCTCAGAATTTCCCTGAAAGTCTGCTCATGTGCACATTATGTGAATGTCATATGACACGTATTGCAGATATGTTGATTTGATACATGTGAAACATACCTTTGGTTTGCAGAAACACGAAATGCCAATTCTGGTGACTGAGCTGCTTTTATTTGTTTTTAGCTCTCAGTGTCTAGTTGAACATTCTGTGAAAATAATACAGTAATTACACAGCTGGAATCATGTAAGCTATGTAAATCTGATTGTTTTGTTTTGTGGTTAAACATAACTACCATAACTTAATTTCAGCCAGCTATGTAGTTACTGCATGTTGGCTTTGTAGGGCAGTGTTGAGAATTCACTTTCAAAAACACTCGAGAATGTCTTTCCCTAAACTATGCGCTGGTCTTTGTTCCCTTTGATGCTGCGTAAATGTTTTAGAATTATCCAAAGTATTTGTTGTGGCTCAGGGTCAGGAAACTTGAACAAAATGTTTAAAGGACAATGAAAATATTCGACAAAACCTGACTTGCAAAGCACACGTTGCTGGATGAAAAAGATTCACGCCCTCTGAATGACACAATGTGGATGTTAGGTTTTATGCATTGAACCATTTTAAATGTGAATACATTTAAAATCTCATCTCTGATGATCGCGCTATCACGAGGCAGGGGAAAATGAAGTTCAGGTACGCAGCAGGTAATCTGGCACTGGGAGGACAGCGTGACATTGATCTAGGATTTTAATCTGCTGCTCCTCTTTGCCGGGCACGTTTTGCAATAACAAACACAGCTAGGTATAACCAGGAGATACATAGTGAGGATATTAGGAGAAACCCTGTTAGCTTAGACAAACTTTTACCCAGCAAATAACAGTGACATAACATAATCATATCACTTTTTGTAGTGTCCTATTTTTTCCTCCATTTTTATATGAGTGTGTGTGTGGGTGTGCGCACGTGTGTGTTTCATACATAAAGGCGTCTTGTGCGACAGGCCAATAATGTTAATGACAAACCAGCAGCGACAACGGGGTGGGTGTTCCTGCGACGCGCTCTAAATATTATCAATAACAGCTTGCGCGCGTATTGTAAGTGTGCGCACGCCTCCGTCTATCCATCCATCCATCTCTCCATCCGTCCCTCTCGTTTCGCCTCCACAGGCTGCCTCCTCCGCTGTTAGTATTCAATTAACACAGCGCAGGCAGCCATGGCACCCTCATTAAAGCTAATTAGTTAAAACATCAGCCAATCTAGCGTTAATTGGCTTTGGTAATTAATTCAGCTGCTAGACCATATGAAAGCAGCAGGGAGAGGGATAATGAGGGGGGGAGCGAGCGGTAGAGAGAGGACGGATGAGAGTGGATCCAGAGGAGAGGGAATGGAGGGGAAGGAAAGATGAAAAGAGGAAAGATGAAATGAGGGAGGTGGAGAGAGAGAGAACTAATAGAGAAGTAATGTGCAGGGCAGCCTCATTTCCGTAGGTGTTGGTCCCTGAGTACTAGTTCAGTGTGTGTGTTTGTGTGTTCAGGGCTGAGTCAGGGCGTCTATTTCAAACTTGCTGATGTCCCTCTTTGCCCCACTGACACGGCATGTTCCTGTCGTGATGAGGCCCCCTTTGGGATGGAAATGAGTGCCGACAGGCCTCACGCCCCCACACCTCTCTGCTAGGTATCCCTCCTCCTACTCTTCCTCCTCCTCCTCCTCCACACCGCTGAGGAAGGAGAAATGGAACAGAGACAGTCAGCAGAGAGAAGAGAGGAGAGAGGGTCAGAGGTCAGTGACAGCAAAAATGGCTCTTTCTGTTATTGTGTTTCATTTTTAAAATGAGATGTGACATGAGAAAGGAGTTAACAGTCCTCTAACATCACATCAGATATTATGTAAGTCCATTCCAAGTTCTGAAATCAAACCTCGAAATTAAAATCATCGAAAGATCATCCACAATGTTCAGGTTTGATTGATTGATTGATGGGTGATTAATTATTCATAAAAATATTATTATTAACAATGATATATTTCAGAGTGATGATTATGGTGAGATAACTATATTCATTTTTTAAACTGCACAAGAATGAAGTTATTCTATAAGATGTCCTCATAATTTAAATTTCCCCAATGACTGAAATGTTATTATTGCTTTTTTTTAAGAGATGACTCCCAGTTTGGCCAACTCATTTAAGGCAGCCCTGGTTTAATCTGCTTGCTTTCCCCCCTATATTACTTATAGTACAATAACTAAAGTAGCTGCAATAAATATTTATGTATTTCATCATTCCATATGCTGATACATAGATGCTCATGTTTGAATTCCCCTCTCACGCTGCAGGTATCACTCTGTAGGCAGCTGTCGTCCGTATACGTGCTTTTGTCTTTATTGAATAAATGTGGTCTTTTTTCCTGCAGAACACTGGCAGGCAACAACGGCTTGAAGCGTGTGTGTGTTTGTGTGTGTGTGTGTGTGTGCAATAGGGGTCTCGAATTGAGATTTAGCCTATAGCGGCCAGTCGTGCCTCTGCTCTGTGGGTCAGTGCTTGGTTAATGCTCCATTAATTTACTTCTCTCCCTCGCCACACTCTCCCTCTCTCTCTCACACACACACACGCAGACAAGGTGATTGATTGAATAAACAGCTGTCAGTAGTCGGAGATAACCTCACTAGCATCACACCGCTGTCTTTCAGACACACACGCGCGGCGGGGTCCCAGGAGTAAAAACCCACATTACGCATGCTGACACACACTTGTGAACTGACGCGCACACACACAGGGATCATCGGATGATCATTTATCAGCATGTGTTCAAAAGCGGGCGGATGATTCATGACACGTTAATATCTTTTTCTCTCTTTTGCCCCAAATTTTCCAAATTTCATAAGCATTTCTTTCAATTTAAGTGCAAAGTGGCCTTGAAAATGCTGTCCACTGGCCCTGAACCATGGCAGAATGAATAATATTCTACATATGCTAACAGTCAGCGCTACCGTGTTGTCCTGTCCATGTGAAATAAATGTATCTCACTATTTTACATTTCACGTTTTGTTCACAGATCAACATGCACACATTTTACGTGCAGAAATAGGTTAGAGTCCCTTGGCTTAAACAGACAGCAAACACACACACACACACCTTTCACCTCTCTATCCTTCTATCCGGCCATCTCTTCATCCCTCCTCTCCGCCGTGCCGACATTTCATTTGCTTTTTCTAAAAGTGACAACCCCAGGGAGTGAGGGGAGGGAGGGGAGCGAGGGATAGTGAAAGAGCCTGGTGATGAGTTTTGAGCAGGGCGTGGAGGAGTGCTATTTAAAAGCGCCATGCATCATTGTCAGATGGTGGGAACACACAAACACACACACACACACACACATACACACGCTCAGACAGACACGGGAAACACACGCATGCACGGAGTAGCGCGACGCAGCCCGGGTGGCAAACTGAAGTTGACCCCCGTTCCATTTCATCAAATGTCCTCTGAATGAGCCGCACAGCCTCATCTGCTTTGCACACACACACACACATACACAGAGTTAGTGATCAGCCTTAGTGTCTAGCCTGCTTAAATCACGGCTCACTTAAGAGAAAAACCATATCGTCTCACCGGGAGACGCACACACACACCTTGCTGTTCCCATTTGTGTTAATACGGCCCCTGGTTTTTGGGCTTTAGGGCTCATATTTGCCATTATGGAGATGATGGCTTTACGGGGGCCTCTCACCTCACCTCGCGCTGGTCGGGGAGAAGAGAGGGGAGAGTCGAAATGAAGGCTGACACCACGATGGGATTTATTTGATTGTGGATGCGAGGCGGTGTCATTCTGGGGAAGGGTAGAATAAGGGGGGGGATGGATGAGATGGGAGGAGGGGGGGCCCGGACCCTCGGGCTAAGTGAAAGGAAGAAGAGGAGGACGATGGCGGGGTGAAGGGAGAGAGGGAAGGGAGCAAAGGAGAAGGAAAGAAATAAAGGAAAGGAAAAGGAAGAGATTGAGGGGGAGAAGAAGTGGCCCCTCTTTCCCTTTCCGTGAATCAAATCAAATTCCCCTTATCGCACATTATTTGAAGAGGTTATCGGGCGCGGTAATGCGGTTACACGCCGGGCCGCGGCTGAGAGATTTCCTTGTTTACCGATGTTGGCGGGTGTTATAGCTAACCGGCCGGGCGAACGGCAAGGGGAGGGGAGAGAAAGGAAGAGGAGGAGGGGAAGACGAGAAAAGAGGGGTAGCGGGCATAAACACTTGATGCATGTCAGAAAACTCATTTAGGGGAACAACAAGGAGGGGGAATGGAAGTGTGTATGTGTGTACGTACACACACACACACACACACACACACACAAGGGGAAGACAGTTGTTCAAGGACAGAAAACAGCCTCTACATGTAGACACTTTGTAATTCCATTTGGGAAATGTGCTTGTGTGTTTTTGCGAGTGTGTGTGTGTGCGTGTGTGTGTGTGTGTGTGTGTGTGCGTCGCCCACCAACATACTGTATATGTGCCAACTCATAAACCCGGCCGTCCTCTTTTCTGACTCTTATTGTTGTGCTTAAATCCAGTTTACATGCGCAGTGCTCATTAGCTGATTGTGTGTATAATTTACAAGTGAGTTCGAGTCACGGCAAAGATGTAAAAGATAGAAAATGCTCAAGTTCATGCCAAGCCAAACATGTCTGTGCTTTTTTTTGTAAACGTTCAATCCAACTGAGGACCAACTTTAAGTAAAAAATCATTACATTGCTGATTGCTGTAGCATTTGTTCGTATAATCTGTATCCAGTACATGTTATTCGTTTTCACACACAGTCCTACACGTGGCCTCCTGTTTCCTGAGAGGCAGGAATGATGGGCGAGATAAAAGCAAAGGGATGACACGCAATAGAGGTCATTAAATGGGATTTGGACCCACAGTGTTGTGAGTACATGGTTCGCCTCTTAGCCCAGTGAGCCATGAGGACACCCCAAATGGTTTTTTATCTCTGGCCCCATTGAGAGCGAGTATTGAGCTGACAATCCCTGTCCTCTCTGGAGGTGGCCTTTTACCTCAGCTCATTGTAGTCTGTGACTGGGAGCCTGCGCTATCTAGCATCTATTGATTCACCACTTCATGTGGACCAGGGCAACACAGGAGAGGGGAGAGAGACACCGTAAGGCAGGGAGAGAGTGAGAAGGTGTGTGTGCAGCAGAAGAGAAAAAGGGAGGTGAAGGGTGCTGCTTCGAGTGTTAACAGGGATCAGAGTTGCTTCATAATGACTGACACTTAATACATTTTCACCGGCTATTGGCTAAAGAGCTGCTGACACCTTAGCTAAAGTTGTTTAAATATCCCATGGTGGTCACACAAAAGTTATCGGTTCGCAGTAAAGAAAAGAAGAAGACCAGAAAAACAAGTTGCAGGGGAAAAAAATGAAAGAATAAAGTTGAAGGAGGAAGCAGGAAAGGAAAGGAAATGACGAAAGAAACGGCAGAACCGTGGAGGAAGTAAGGATGCCAAGGAAGGAAAGCAAGAAGGAAAGGAGGAATATTAGGATGAAAGCAAGGGCAAAAGTGAATCCCTACCAATGCAAGAAGAAGAAAAGAAGGGATGAGACAAAAGGGGGAAGATTCCTCCTCTTTGCCCTCCACTCTTCCGTATGATCTCCGCCTCGCCATCTGCTGTCTATAATTACCTGTCTAGTTGTGTGTGTGTGTGTGTGTGTGTGTGTGTGTGTGTGTGACTCCTCCCATTATTTAAACATACAGAGATTTAAAAAAAAGTCTGACCAAGAACTTCTTTGTAAGTTCGGCCTCATTTTTTAAATATAAACGTCATTGTTCAAATATCATAAGCCGTCGAGCTAGTTGATGAAGTCAAGTTAGTTGAACAAAGATGCTGTAAAAGTTCATATTATTATTTTGTATTCACTTTTTGGTCCGGTAGATGTGATTTGCCAATGTGTCATTTCTTAAATTGTATTTGAGGTCTTCAGCAGCATGTCAAATAAACCACATGAGCGGCACGTTGAAATGATCGCCACGTACATTCCCCCGACAAAGTCACGCGGCTAAAATAAGAATTAGCGACTCTCTGCGTTGAGACAGACCAGCCAAAGTGTGCATGTCAGCAGTGAGGAAGCGAGTGAATAAATCAGACTCAAGACACAAAAAGTCAGTGGATGTGCTTCCTGCCAGTTGGCTGACATATTGTTTCGTGACATGACCAAAAACCAGTGAGAGCCATTTAGTGGATCAAGTGTCAGAGATGAAAAGGAGGGAATATGGTGAAAGAGGAGAGAGTGATGGAGGGATGGTCGGGTTGAATAAAGACAGACGAAAGGAGAGAGATCAGGAGAGAGAAACGAAAGGGTGAAATCAGGGAAAATGGGAGATAGAGGGAGAGAGAAATAGGGTGAGGTATGGAGGGACTGAGAGAGGGAGAGGGAAAGGAGAGAAAGTAAGAGAGAAAAGAGAGATGAGACGATCCATCTTGGCACATTAGGGGGGATCAAGCCTACACTCCATCATGGCTGTCAGAGGGATGCACACCTCCTCTCTGCTCTCCTCCACCCATGCATCCATCCATCCCTCGTTGGCTCCGCCAGCCGGCATTTCACTGAAGAATCTCAGCACTAAAAAGTCCTGTCAGGCCTATTTCCTTGTTATTGCCCAGCCCTCTGCTTCCCTTCGTCCTCCTCTCCCCTCCTCTCCCTCCCCTGGATCTGATACATTCCCCCTGTTCCCCAAGATTAAACGCACCCTTGTTGCGCCGCAGGGTGTGTGTGTGTGTGTGTGTGTGTGTGTGTGTGAGAGAGAGAGAGAGAGC
>CAEMYA010000024.1:2098287-2143879 GCA_903131615.1 Diplodus sargus
TCTCTCTCACCTCACATTTCATCTCCTTCTACCCTTTTTTCTCCCCCCGCCTTTTTTTTTTGCTCCCTTTCATCTCTCTATCAGCCCCTCTGTCATTGTGGCAATTTTCTCCCATCGTGGCAGGCATGCAACTGCTGTCCCCACTCTCCCTCTCCCTCCTTCTCTTGTCGCTGTTTGACACTGTCAACAAGCAGGTAGAGGTGGCTGTTATTGTTGATGCCTCTGCAGAGGTTCCAGGTAATGAATAAAAGAGAGATAGAGGGAGAAGGAGAGAGAGATGACAGAGACAGAGATAGAAAAGAGAGGCGGGAGCGGCGGTGGCGGGGTGCTGTTGGCAGATTCCCCTGCATTACACAGCAGCTTGACTGTGTCACCCATGTTTATTCTCTTTGTTGGTGGAGGTGAGGCCCACGCTGTTCAGCTTTAACACACACACACACAAACACACACACACACACACACACACACACAAACAAACACGCACGTTAGCAAGGCAATATGCAGATGCAAACACACATCTGCAGGTACACACACACACACACACACACACACACACACACACACACACAAACAGTAATGACACGTTTTCAGAATCCTGTCCACCAAGCACAAACATTTAACACATATAAACACAGACACTTGGGTATGCTGTGCCCTTATATACACACACACTCTGAAACAGACGTTGACATTGCCAAAGCAAATGTAAAAGAAAGAAATTATAATAAAAGAAAAATAAAACTTAAAATAATAATTTAAAAAATATATATCAGACACAGATGGGGAAGGATAAACACCAGCTTTTATTTATTTTTGAAGGATTTCTTTTTTTTCAAATTCTAATCCTTGCATTCATTGTTCATTTATCTCTTAAACAATCAATATTTTTGACGACTCTTCTTGAACTCAGGAACATAAATGCCTCTGATTGCATGTAATTGCGACTAGTTAACCAATCCATCATGCTGTATACAGTCAAACCCCACTGACTGTTAGTCTGGGCAGTATTAGCTGCCAGCAGAGCATTATCATTGGTATTGCTAATAATGCCACCAATATAGGTAGACGCTAACCATTGACAGCAGCTCCCTGTCTCAAAGCAATCCATTCACATCCCACGGTCCAGAAATATCTCTGATTACAGAAGCTAAACACGCTCCGACAGCAATTTCATTGGGCCTTTAAAGAGGTACTCCAGCAATTTAATATTGCCCTTTCATAAGGTTGAAGGGCTAATAGGATACAGATCAAAAATGGTCAGCGAGCATCAAAATTAATTCTGTAGACGCTAATAAATCCTGACTTTTAGCTCCTGAGAAAGCGCCTGATCTTACGTTTCCCATGGTGGAACCAATACCTTTTTGTCAGACCCTCTCCTGTTTGGTTAACATCTGTATCTTTCAGACAAAATCCACCTCCAATTTGCAAGATATGTTTTAATACATGTTTAGACATTGAAGGATCTGTTCAGCAGTTTTCAAGTCTGTCTTACAACAACAGTAAGGTGCCCATATGAACACTGAGACACTTTTTGCTTGCAGCAATCATTCAGGTTGGTTAGGCTGAACTGGCTTGCTGAACCCTTACTTTAAGCTATAAATAGTTTTGAATATTATTTTGTATGGAATGAGGACTGTGGATTTTGTCCCCCATCTCTTACATGGGAAGCACTTCAAGAACAGAACTCGTGGCGGATATAAACAGGAGACATGACACATCACTGACTGTGTGTAAGGAACATTTCCATGGCTTCCATACGTCCATGCCTCTGCCTCATCAAACATTCCTTCTCCACTCAGTGCAGCTATGCATTATATTTCTGTCTTATATTTCCCTTGTCTTGCTCCCATGCTTTCTTGTGCACCACTTTGTAAAGTCTTCTCTCAGATAAGTGACATATAAATAAGGCTTCTTACTCTGATTATCCACCCTTCCATCCATTGAAAAAGGAAATCCCTTGTCTACCAAGGCATGCTGTCAGATTAGAGGTCTCGCTCAATTCATTTTCAGGCACGTCTTTCCATGGTTTGCCACTGTCTGTCTGTCTGTCTGTCCGTCAGTATGTGTGTGTGTGTGTGTGTGTGTGTGTGTGTGTGTGTGTGTGTGTGTGTCCAAGGGGGTCTGGAGTGCTAACAGGGTCTCAAAGCAAACATGACAACCCTGTCTTGCTTTGTCAATGTCAAGCCTGTCGCGACGCTTCAAGTGGCTCCGAGAAATGTATCCCTGTGTTCGGGTGGAAGGCAGAAAGAGAGAGGACAGAGGAAGAGAGGGAGGAGAGGGCTAAAAAAAGAAATGAAGGAGCAACAGATCAATTGAGAGTAAATGAACAGAATCAGACGGTAAAAGTGTCAGAAAACGAGATCAGAAATAAAGTAACATGTTTCATTGGCAGAATTTCTTTCTTTCTTTCTTTCTTTCTGTCTTTCTTCCCTTTGTCTTTTTCTTCCCTTTTTCCTTTTCATTCTCCTTCTCTGCCCCTTCCCCCCTCTCTTTACCTACATCCTTAATATTTACAAGTCCGTCGATTGTCCTCCACATATTTCAGAGTCAAATTGGCCACAAGCTGACAAATCAAATTACTGCAAAATCCGTTATTTCCTGCTCTTCTTCTGCAACAAACGAGTGTGTGTATGTGTGATGTCAAGACAAACCAGAAGAACATCCCGCTAATGTTCTCAGTATCCTATATTTTCAGCAATAGTTTTGTTAACCATAAGATACAGGAGCAGGAGATGGATGAGTGGATGGATTAGAGGTAATGGACAATTGAACATGGCTGATGGCTGAAAGTGAATAAATGTGAAACAAGTGCATGTGACCTGTTTGTTAAAGACCATGATGTTCCATGATTAACCCGGAAAACTCACAACAGCTTCTGGTGTCAGCGAACGCGCCATCCAAAAATAGGTAGTATGTTAAAAATGAATGATCTGCCAGAAACATTTTTAAAGGCACAAAAAAAACCTGACAGACCAGATGCAACACTGCACAAACTCACTGGAATCTGTTTTGTCTTTTCTCTCCAGCAGTAAGAACCCCTCACCCAAGGATGGAGCAGCCACTCCAGGAACCCCCAAGGTAAGAAGAGTCCCTTTTTTTTCTTCTTTTTTTTTGTTTGGATCATTCATTCATTCAGGCTTAAATCAAGTACATCTTCTGTTTCTGCACCTATTTTTTGTTCTTTCTGAAGGGCACAAATGCCCAATTCTGTCAAAGAGAAGTGATCATTGCTTTCCTTGTGGATTGAACCTTTATATTCACATTGACAGAGTGCAGAAAGCGCAATGATATTCATTTCCAATGATTTGTAAAGCAGATATTTACTGTCTAGCTCTGTTATTCTGAAAGCCTCGGTTCTTCTCTGCTGCACGATCAGCTGTACCGTAGGCCTCTGTCTTGTATATCTCACACAAACACACACACACACACACACACACACACACACACACACACACACACATACACATATATAGTACCAGTCTCCTGTGGTCCAGCAGGCAGCAGAGCCAAGAGGCACTGTACTGTGATTGTTCCAATTAGAGACACCGAGATGCAGACAGAAGGGAGAGGAGGGTAAAAAAGAGACGAAAAAGAAAGATAACGTCAAATTGTAGGAAGTCTGATTCATGATTCCATCAAGTCGGGCATTTCCTTATAGTGTCTCCGTCCACTCGCTCGTCTTAACACATCACAAGCTGCCAGACTAAGACAGTTTTTTTTTTTAAGAAGCAAGACCTTTCTATCCTCAGCATGATCTCTAGGAAGAAAAAAACCTGACTGTCATTTCTGAGGGCTTGAGAAAAGTTGTAGGAGCTTTGGGTGTATATGGAGTTTGAGAATATAATGGATTTGATAGAAAAGGGAAACAGGAAAAGAACAGAGAAGAGACGAAAAGAGACTGAGATGTTTATTAAGGATAGGAATCAACTCGTTTTAAGAAATGACTTCATGTCAATTTCAAACTACTAGATTTTGAGAACTTGCTATTAAGAAATGTAAAACACCTTAAAGCTTGGGCTTATTTTTTATCCTCCGACAGATGTTTCCCTGTTAAAGCGTAATATGGAGTTTTTTTTCTACCTTTTCCTTGACTTCCTTTTCCCAAATACAGAGGGTGTTGTATGTTGTACAGATCGTAAAAACATCTGATCATACTTGAACATATAAAAGCAACAGAATCAGTATAGGTTTCAACATGAACTGGTAAAAAGATACAAAAACAGGTAAAGTTCCTTAAATGTGGATATCATTTCTTTCTTTGTAGAGCTTTATTTTAAAGTTAACCACTTCTACCTCTTGATTATCACTTATGCTCCTTCCATACTGGGAAGCACCACTGGAATACTTGCCACTACCATAAGTTTGAGTGGAGCAACTTTATCCAACATGGCTGTAAACATGACACTGAAGAAGAATAATTCTATTATGCTCCTTGAAGCCGGTGTCAGTGTGTCCTAAAAGTATCTTGAAAATACTCAGTCTTAATTATCTCCGTGTTTGTCTTCATTTCAAACTAACGACTGAGTGAAAGTCAGATGCCCTCGTGCTGAAAAAGTTCACCCGACATGCACTTGAGCACAGCTTAAGAGGTCTAAAGTAATTCGCAGTATACATTTTCATTCCCACACACCTTGAGGTGCTGACCCAGGCTTAGAGCAGCTCCTGCTGCACTGTGGGTGGCCTTGCACTTGAGAAAGGCAGACGGAGCGGGTCTGAGTGGCGGCCGTCCACTCCGGCCGTGACTGCGCATCTCACCGCTGTCGTTTAGTATTCAGCGGCAGGCCATGGAGAATGGAGAGGGCCAGTGTGAAGCACATGGGTCCATTGTCGCCGTCTTTTCCCCTGTATGCACCACCCACCCCTGTTAGACCGGAGATTAACCCCGGCGCACCTCCTTACGGGGTGTTCGGCCCACTTGGTGTAGTTCTTACCAAGCAAAGGTGATCGGGTCACTGAAAACATGCGACATCTGTAAGGTCCCACACTCTCTGACACACACACACACACACTACACCACCTGAATGTGAGATTTGGACACGTACTTGTCCTTTTTCTGTTTGCCTCCTGTTATGTTTCATTGATTTACACAAAAACACAGCTTTGAATTGAGTCCGTTTTTTTTTACAGTTCAAATTGTCGAAACACAATTCATTATAATCCTTAATGTCAAATTTAGAGTTTAAGTTTTGGTACAACGAGGTGTGAATCCAGAGACCCACCTGAGCGTGGCTTTAAACGCAACCTTTTGATAGCTGATCTTTTTGCATGTTGATTTAATTGGTTGGTTTAAAAAGACCAAAATTTCAATGAAACATCTTCACTCTTAATCTCGTCGTAGAATACCGTTAAATGTCATATTCTAATGATAAAACTTAAGCATATTCCCAGAACGCCCCCAGGTAAATGATTCCTGACCTTTTTAAACCTGAGTAAAAGGGAAAAAGAACGAACACACACTCACACACACACACTTACACAGAGGCATAAAAGCATCATGCATAATGTCCAATTTACTGTGGCAGCACTGGAGGTTGGTCATTTCTCACGTATTATTATTAGATTACTGCTGTCGAGCACTTAAGCCTCTGCTCTGCCCCTTTCCACTTGATTAATAGGAGACGACTGTAAATACAAATATTTCATAGCTGCCTTGTAAAAAAATAAAATAAATAAAACAGCAGGAGCACGAGCACACATGAAAATATAACTACGCACACACACACACACACACACACAGCGAGTGCTCCGTCAGGACTAAGCCTTGTAAAAAAGTGATATTGCTCCTCTTTTCCTCTTTTTCTCTTCCCTTCACACCATCATCTGCTTGCTTCTCGTTCACTTGAGGAATTCCCTGGATTGTCTTTGTCACAGAGTGGGTTAGAAGAGGATGTGGTTTTATATGTGTGTGTGTACGAGAGAGAGAGAGAGAGAGAGAGAGAGAGGGTGTGTGTGTGTTGTGAGACAGATTTATGGACAGACAGTGTCCCGTAATGTCAGACAGTTACACTCCTCCTTTTCAGATGTTTACCCTTCCTCCGCCTCCTCCCCCTCCCTTCATCCTCTCTTTTCAATCACTCGTTCTTCCCTAACTCCTCTTAACGTCCCATAAACATTAACTCTAATCAGTGGAAGGGACTTTATAGACAAAGTCAGGCAGGTTACAGTCATCATCAATGACGTGTCGCTCTCAGCATCTGTGGCAATAACACTCTTGAAATTCTCCAAGGGTATAGATTCCCCATTAGGTTTTTTTTTATTTTATTTATTTTATTTTGTGTAAGAGATCACTAAAAAAAAGCGATCTTTACATTTCAGAATTATTTTTGGAATGTGTGCTCATTGGCAACAAGGTCAAAAAAAGGTTCAACTTTAATTTTGTGACTGTTTTTCCTATAATTTACAGTCATTTTACATTTGGCTTTAAATTTAGCAGATAGGCGTCAACTGTTCTGTTCTTCTACCCTTCGAATACTTTCATTTCTTATTCCTCAAATGACAGTCCAACTGCTTTCAGTTGTTACTGTTATCTTCTTTTACTGACGTATGTCAATTCAGTTGTTTTCGTCGCTCATCAAATAGCATTTTGACTGCTTTCATTTCTCCCTCTTAAACTGCCACCCCTCATTTCAACATTTACACTTCGACTGACACTTCAAATCCTTTCAGGTTCCAGATCTTTACCTTCGATCGAGACTTTACAGCTCCTCTAACTTCTCCATCTCCCAATGATGACAAACGATTTGCTGCACCTGCTTTCCACACTGACACTTTAACTGACATCATTTTAATGTATACTAATGCACTAATGTCTTTAAAAATGTACGCAGCAGCTTGAGAATTCAGCACCTAAATTTAAACTGAAACTTCTACTTCACTCTTGCCTTATCTATATTTTGACACCAACAACTTCAACTCCCATTTTAGCTGCTATTTCAGCTTTTTTTTTTATTATTCGCATTTTGATAACCTCTTTCAACTACGACTTTAAAAATGTCATCAGCTTTCTCCAGAAAAAACGTAGCCTTTTCTTGTTGTTGCATTGAGTTTGTGTGGACTTTGTAGACCCTTAAATGATTCAAATTATCCTATTGTTGAGCCAAGCTGAGGTGTAGGTGGCGCTGTGTGCTGATGTGAAGAGTAAAATGGTATCTGTTTTCCTTTTATTTCGTTTTTTTGAAGCAGCATTACTCTTTCCTTGTCCGTGTTTATTGATCATTCCCATGCAGCAGCTGTCAAGGGAGGACAGTTTCCGCTGTAATCATTGCTCCAGAGGTGATAATATAACAAGATCATCTGCATATAGAAGACATTTCATTTCTCTCCCTCTCTCTCTCTCTCTCTCTCTCTCTCTAGTCAATGCTGTTGTCGGTGCACATCAAGCGCGAGGGAGAGTCTCCCGTGGTCTCACCCTTGTCCTCTGAAGACATCCACCACTCCGACAGATACCAGGTCAAACTCATGGACACACACACACACACACACACACACACACACACGCACACACACACACACACAAATGTAAGAATGGAATGACAGTCAGTCCACATGGACACCATTCTCCTGTTTGTCCCAGGGGCACTGTGTAGCTCACTCCATAGATAATTTTCTACAATATCTAGCTATAGTATAACATTTGTTTCTGTTTTTTAGTTTTGCACAGACTTTTCACACCATCAACTAACATGCAGAGTTTAGATTAGGTAGTTGTAAGGGATTTGCCCGGTATACCACCACAAATTCAAATGGGACCACGTGGAGGTTGAAGTACACTTTGAACGAGTGACGCTTCCAAAACTGACTCATAAAACAACAAGATTATTTACATCTTTCACAAAAATGATGTTTTTTTTTCATGGTTACCACACTCACACCAACACGCTGATGGCTCTGTGGTGACAAGTGTTTCAGCCAGCCACCGCGCCCCGGGAGGAAAATATTACACGCAATACATTTTGCTACTCATTTTTTCTGAATTTCACCATCACTCAGCTGGAGTTTATTATTCTCTATGGGATTCTAATACGTCCTGTTTAATGTAATGTTTTAGGCTGAGATGATGGCTTCTCTCTCTGTCACACGTTTGCCATGACAAAATGGTTTGTTTGTTAAATTGCGATGCTCCCATTCTGTTCTGCATTAATTTGCTGCTGACTAACCACTCTATCAGTAAAAACTTCAGTGACGCCTGCCTTTAACATTACACTTTCATTAAGCTGAATGTCAACTGTTAAATAGATAGAAAATTGAGGTTGAGGCACATTCTCAGCACTTCTTTTTTGGCCAAACTATGTAGCGAATCATGAGACTTCCATGATGCATTCAATCAAATTGTCAGTTTATCTAATTATGACAGATGTAGAAGTCTAGCAGAGGATCATGGTAGATTTTGGTTTTTATGCCCTCTCAGCAGTTAAGTTGACCAACAGGCCAATCTCCTTAAATCTCAGCTGTCTTTAAAGCCACCCTGACTGCTTTTATCTCTTAAATTCATCAAAGTTTGTTCGGGTAATTCTTCTGGCCGTGATGTATCTCTGGGTTAAGTGGGTTTCCACCCTTACACCATAAAATAAGAACTATTAAGTCCATGCAGACGTTACATCCATACGTTCGGGATGACACAGCTCATAAAGACCTTATAGCGATAAAGTAGATTTTCTCATTAAGTGAAACTGCTGAAATCACCTTATATTATACAAATGATTAAGTCAATGGTGGCTCTTTTTACCACCCTGAAAATGAAGCATAATGGCAGACTTTGCCACCTTTTCCCTGCCTGTCAGTCCGTCTCAGTGCTCTTTTCCTCTCTACCTTTTCCTCCTTTCCTCTAAAAACCTGACCTACCCGCAGCCATTCAGTGAGTGTATCATAATGATACGGTAGTAGTGGCGATGCGAGGCAAGTGGGCCTATAACTCAAGTGGCGGCAGGGAGGGGAGGGGAGAGAGCGAAGGAGTGAGGAGACGGATGGAGGGCTCGAACAGAAGGAGAAGGCCTGGCTGCTTGTCGGCTCTCGCTGATGGACGATGGGCCGATGGTGAGGGGACTGAACCGCTGCCTGCTCACTGTTGCCGTGTCAAAGAGAGGGCATCCGTAACTGTGACAGGGGATGCTTTAGTCAGCATGTAGCTAAAGACATACAAGCCTCTGGGTTTGAATCCCAGTAGACCTGAGGTGCACATTCTGCTAAAGACAGAAGTGGAAAGGACAAAGAGATGTGACCTCACTTAATTTATTTTTTGTAAAATGCTGTAATTTTAATGATAAGTGTCTTAATGATATAGAGAATTCACCCCAGGCATCTTGAACTACCAAGGACCCCAAATGTTCCACATTCGCTTTGATAAATGTTTCATTTAATTGTGTTTCACAATTACCAGTGGTGGACCATAACTGACCACATTTACATAACATTGAAGTTACACATTTCATACCACTACCTCACTACTTTTCAGAGAGAAAATAGTGTACTTTTTACTGCCAGTAAACTTTGCAGATTTTAAATTAAGAAGGTACAAATATGCATACTAAAGATTTAACTAGTGGCTGTGAAGATGGGTCCTTTGTGATATTTGATGTTTTTTTGAAAAAAGAAGTGTTCTCCCTGAGAAATGCAGTTTACAGCAATGTCCAAACTACGAACACCATGTGTGTATCAGAAATGTGCTTCTTCTTCTTTTCTATCCCATAAATTTTTCTCACGATTCCCCCAGATTTGTCCTTTGAGCATTTGAATGAGCGCAACTCCTAGGTTTGGAATGACTGGACAATACACAACTATATTACTGTAGCTAATATTAATAGTGTGATCATTTTGAGTCACAAGGGCCATTTTTCTGTTATCAGTGAGTTGGCCTACCTTTTATTTTAATAGCCTACTTTAAGTGCATTTAGCTGATAATACCTTGGTACTTTAACTTTAAGTGGGAGTTTTAAGGCAAGGCTTTTAGGTGTAATTTTACATTGATGTATATTTACTATATCTTAGGCCTTAAGATTCTCACTATTACTTGCACCACTTGCATTTACAAGTAAAGATTTAGGACTGGCAAAATTGTAAATAATCTAGAAACACAGAAAAGGCTGAAAAACAAACAAACAAACACAAACCAAGATACTACACTTTAAGAGTGAAAAGCAGCAGTTGTCACACACCTAATTCTCAAGCCCAGTGAGATTTTTGTCATGAATGTATCAGGAGTGAAATCTTTAGATGCCTCTTGTTTAAGTTATCCTACATACATGACAGTGGAGCTGCGCATATATGTATGTAAAACACTAAAGCCATTTAATGTGGAGGCCATTTGTTGAAACCCGTTGCTTCCCCCTAGCGGTCGCTCTGCGGAACAACACGTGACGTTTCCCCACTTCCGTCTCCAGCGCGTCACATGACCAAAACAAGCCAACATGGCGTCGGACATGAGTAGTATCTGCCGATACGGGCGCCACTTTCAATCCTTTTCCATCCATATTTATTGATAGACAGAAGCTTTAGTTTGCACTCATGTACAGTATCTGGAAAGACCGTCGGGTGGTTTACAGCAGTGAGTTTCGGCGGCTGTAGAATGAGCTGTGAGTGAAGCCCGACAGTTATGGAGGAGGTGGAAAACAATAGACATGTACGTTTGTTTACACTGCCACAGCATCCAAAGCAATCCCATTCTGAAAAGTTGTATTTGTGCCTGCAACTATATTATAATGATTCTTCATTGTCTAATCTGCATTTCCCCCCTCTTCTTTTTCTTCTGCCTGCAGACATTTTTACGAGTTCGAGCAAACAGACAAACAAGATTGAATGGTAGGTACACATAACGTTTCACTTCCTGAGTGATGCTTTATATAGTTTACCAAAACTCATTGCAAGGCTCTGATGAATTTATGTGATTAAAATGTCGTTATTAAGAGTGTATTGCTGAATTTAGACTTATTTTTAGTCACAGGATTACTGGAAAATTATTGTACAGAATTACATAAGAGTACAAACAGTAGGTATAATTATGTAATTATAAATATTCTTTCTTATATAAATATTAAATATTACATTTGTGGCAGTAAATTTCTATCAGTTGAATATGTACACTACAATGAAAGGTGGAAAGATGTGATCATCACAACAAATGAAAGAAACATGATGTCACTGGTGTCAATGCACAGCAGAGGATTTGTTTATTTACAGCCTGACTTAATGATGGTAATCTATTACCTGATGTGAAGTCCTTTCTGAAAAAATGACTGTTGACAATGATTTTACTACTGTAAATTTGCTGCGGTGTCAGCTGATGATGATGATTTCTCCTTCGGTATTGATGTCATGTGACGGACAGCTCTGGCTCCTATAGCAAGTTTTTTAATGGATCAGTCTGAGAAAAGCAGTCTTGACAGTATATGATCTGTTGGTGCTAATGCCTTTTTTACATCAGGAGCTTTTAGTGTGTGGACGTTCTCTGCATTTTTGTAGTATGTTTTGTTTTTTTATATGCCTTAAGCACTTTTTGTGTGGGCTAAGCTCATTTAAGCTCTTAGTACCCCTAGTTTTAACTTTTATCTGTTTTGTCATACAGCTGAATTTGATTTTCTTGTAAGTAATTCACCCAGCAGTCTTTCAAAAACCCAGACGTATTGTTAAACAGCACTTACAGCTGTTCTGAAGGTGTTTAGATAATCCTCGAAGACTTATACCATCTGGCTATAACATATTGCAGTTGTTGCATGAACACAACAGATTATATACCAGTTTTTGAAAGTTACATCTGTATTTCCAAATCTGTGTAGTTGGAATTGACATTTCTCCAGGGTTTTATCCTACAACACCAGCAACAATGCACCAGTGAAAGTGTTGGTTCACGATGGACTAATTGAGCCTGGATGTTTCCAGCTACTGTCTTCTTCTGATTTTGCATCAGAGTGGCACGATTAGGGAAATGGGCTAAAATTACATTGTTATTGGACCCAAAGCATTTTTTTTTATCCAGGTGTTTAGAAAAGTCCTTGATGATTCCACAAAGTGTTGTTCAAGTACCTGCAGGGTTTTTTTTCAGGGTATTTTTTTTTTTGTAAGACCTGTTTTTATCGTAGTGATTTAAATGTGATCTGACAACATTAGGCACACACTGAGGCTCAGCTTAAAAAAAAAAAAAGGTTTCCGAGCTTCTAGCTTGCATTCTCAATCACTAAACAAATTAAGCAGTGCTTGCAGTCTGCACAGCAGTTCTTAAACAGATTTTTTTAATGCAGTATTTGGTCACTTTACTCCTGCAGAGCCTCAACTGACATCACTGCCAGCTCCATAAATGCTGGCACTAAAAGAGGATATAAGGGTATTTTACTGTTAGCGCCTTGCATCAACCAACCTCATGGTGACCGTCACAGTGGGGTTTTTTTTGGCTCATTGACATTGATAGTGGTCATCGTTTACAAAGGTAAAACCTCTGTCTTCAGGTCTGGGTCTAAATTTGGTTAAAAGACAGAAAGTGTCTTGCATTCTTGACCCATGATGTGGTTGAGCAGTTATCAGAGATGGGATGTTTTAGTGAAAGCTCTACATTATTAAACACAGACATCACTTGAGTTGTTGTTTGTTTTCCACACTACTAGATAAACCAATATGATTTCAAAATTGTGAACTTTTTTTTTTAGACTTAGTCGACTAAAAATGTGGATCCTTTTTTTTATCAAGTGATACTAAAGCAGTGTTAACCACCACATTCTAAAACGATCGACGTGTTTGTGTCAGTTGACTCTTTCCTTATTGGTTGGTTGTCTCTGTTGCGAGACATTTTGTGTGTCGAGTCTTCAGGCGACACACAGATAACTCAGCCTTTTCCAGTCAGTGCAGATGACAAGGGCCAGTGTAGACTTAGTTTAAACCTCGCCCCCCATTACTTTCTTTCTGTCCTCATGTGGAACCAGGAATCATTCTCATGTGGGGTATAATGGCTGAGGGGGGCCAGAGATCCCTGCCGGACCTAATTAGCAGCCCCTTCCCTCCTCTATTTAACAACGCTCCCCTCGATTAGCGTCAGGGGAGAACGGCGAGGAGGAGGCTGTTTCTCTCTTTAGCCCTCCCAGCCTCACTCCCTCCATCTTCTTCCCCTGCAGTTATGGTGTATCGCCTTATGTCCTCCTCCTCTCCCTCCATCCCTTGCCACGCTCCCTCTTGGCCTCTTCTGCTTTCCCAGCCAGCTAAAAATTAATGTCCCCGCGCGCCATTTGCAGTTAAGAAAAAACGACAGAGACTCGGGGCGCAATGACGGCTGTTCTGCTCTGTTAAATTTCTAATTAAATGTGTGGGTGTGTGTGTGGTGGGGGGCTCTGACAGGAGGGCAGGGGAGGTAAGGAAGGAGAAACAGAGGGAGAGCAATGGTCGGGATGTAAAGTGTAGGAATGGTATTGAGATTGTCCAATCCTTTTTACACGTTTAAGAAGTTTAGCCGGCTCTCACGTGCTTCGAGGTGTCAGAAGAATTTGATGATTTATGTTGCGTGTGATCAAATCGAGGAAGAGTCATCTGACAGAAATATTCCTGGGGACTTTTAGATTCTCTCCTGTTCCTTGAAACCAGTGACACTGTTGTCCAAGGAGACGAGCTTGAAAAACGTATTAACAATAACATTGAGATTAAAATTGTGTCTCTCTGTCTTTTTCTTTTGACTCCCCAGCCCGTATAGGGAAGATGAAGAGGAGGAAGCCTGAGGAGGGGGGCCAGGTATGTCCGCTGTGCAGTGCCCCCTTGGCTGGGAGCGAGGAGGAGATGAGTAGACATGTGGAACAATGCCTGATCCAGGTAGTACAATACTGGCCCCGAGCCCCCACCTACCTCCAGTCGGACAGCCTGTCGACCTCTTCTTCTTCCTGTAGATGCTGACCAGTCACCTCTTTACTTCCTGTAGATGCTGTCAAATCAGTGCAGATACCAACCAGTAGCACCTGTAGTTTCTCTAGATTTAACTTCTTTTGGTGGTGGTGCTGCATTCACATCATATGGGAATAACTGACAGACTTGACCATGAAATCAAAAACAACACACAGATATTAAAGTGCTCCTTGTTAAAGTTTGTCCCTGCAAAGCTGATCTGCAGTTTGTCCCATATGACATGGTTGCATCTTATTCATTGGCATGCAGCTCCTGTAGGAGCGTAACAGTTAGATCTGTAATGTCTGTTGATTAGGGCCAATTTGGCTTTACTTGTTGTAGTTGTAGCACAACAGTGATAACTTTTCTACCAGACTGGAGTTCCATACTATACTAGAGTAGACAACAAATCATCACTACTCCTCCTGTACCTCCCCTCACTCACTGCTGTCCATTACACTACTATAGAGACACTAATACCTTTATTCCACCAGCACGCTTTAGGCCCTCCACTGCTGTACCATGCCATGTGAGCTGTGTATTCAGTCCTGCGCAGATCCATGTTGTCCTGAAATGTTGTAGTTCTGCCCTGCAACTAGCACCAAAGCTCCTTTCTTCCTCTTCTAATTAGGGATGAAATGGAAAGAGGATTGTGTTTTCTGATCTCTTTTCGTTGTCTATCTAAACCACAGTTTGACTTGTTTGGCAAACTTGACACATCCTGCTGCAGCTTCACAGTCAAATATGAAAATGTTAGCAAAGTAATCTTTGGCTAAATGATTAATCATGAACGTTTTGAGGGATTTCATTCCAAAGCAGTAGCGAAGAGTTAAATTAGCCACAAAAATGTTCGTTTGTCTAAATAAAATCAAATGAAACAGTTTTTGACATTTTCCAGCAGTTTATTTTTCTGTCAAACATTTTTTTTGATTTGAAGCAGTTTCCAGGTGGAGTTGACTTGATTATAGCAACAGCAAAACACAGCTGTTGAGAAAACAGAGCCTTCCATCTGTTGCGAACATTAAATTTGATGGTTTGATTGTTTTGTTGTTAAGTTTTTGGGAAAAAACTATCAAACAGAAGATTATAGCCTTTGGGTGTTTAAAGCAGTTGTGTACTATTGACAGAGCCAGCAGTACAGTAACTTATCACAGCGGTCATGGTATAGTACAGATGAAGCGTGCTATGGAGATCTGGCCTTTCTTCCACCACTCCACTGTTTAGACCAGTACAAATTATAAAACAAAATGCCTCTGTTTGCTCTCGTTAACATGTGTTCCTGTGTTTGTTTGTGTCAGCGTGAGGGTGCTTTAGGTGACGATGATTCTGCAGACATGGATGGAGAGAATGGGCGGGGCTTTGAGGAGTATGAGTGGGCGGGGCAGAAGAGGATCAGAGCTACTGCTTTGCTGGAGGGAGGCTTCAGAGGTATGTACACACACACACACACACACACACATTCACAGCTCTCATTCAGCACTATGCTGGTTTTAGTTGTAGATGGGTCAGTCCAGACCCTCTGTGTTGGTTCACGCCTTCCCTTTCCTCTGTCTGTCTGTCCATCTGTCTCCTTTGTTTCTCTGCTCATCCATCACTCCCTCTGCTCCTGTCCGGCGTGCACAGCGTTACTTCTATGTGACTAGTGTTGAATGTGAACAGGGAGCTGTAATGGTGCCAGTGGTATGGTGGCAGTGTATTTTGGCCCGGGGTCGGCCCAGCTCAGCCTGCCTCAGCCTTACACAACCCGCTCAGCAAGGGGAAGGAAAACACATTTAGCTGGGCAATTGACCCATTGGTCACCACTTTGTGTGTGTGTGTGTGTGTGTGTGTGTGTGTGTGTGTGTGTGTGTGTGTGTGTGTGTGTGTGTTAGAACCAAGAAATGCAATTATAGAAGTGGATGGGAGAGCTGGTCACTGGGGAGCTGACACAGACGCACCTGCAGCTCCCCCACTGAGCTCTCTGTCACGACCGTCTCTTCTCGGTCTTTCTTCTCCGGTGTGTTTAAACTTGCGTAGTTATTATGTTTAATTAGTTCATTCTCTGTTTTTATTTGTGGACCAAGCTTATTTAGATTTTCCCAAGAAGTTTTTTCCTTTTTAACACTGAATTCAAACACCAACTTTGAGCCAGACAGTATTGGCCATGCCTTAGTTTTTTGTTTCATCAATGCTCTTGTGGCTGAATGTGAGCAAATCCCTTTAGGAGAGGTTCCAAAATCTGATACAAAACCTTACCGGAAGAGTGAAGACTGTTAGAGTACGTTTGGATGTTGGAAATAAGCAGCACATGTGAGAGGTTAAAAATAACGTTGAATCCTTTATCAAAATATTGACTTATTGTTAGCTAAGGCAACATAAAAAGTTGTGTCTGTTTTAATATTATACTAAACTATTGCCTTTAACACTGCCTTTAAAATCAGGAAAGACTAAAGAACCTCATAAAATTGTTTGCTCTTTCTTTATATTTCTCAAAAATCTCCCTAAAAACATAAATTTTCTTTATGTTGATCTGAATTTAGGAAAATACACAGTTTGACAATTTAAACTGCACTGTTCTGCACAGTGCCCTCCCGTTGTGGCCTCAGTTGTATTTGTGTGTAAAACACACAGAGATGGAGAGGTGGAGGCAGACCATCAAGATGTGCACAGATGGAGGTAAAGAGTTGCTGTCATCTCTAAGAGGCCCTTTCAAACTCTGTCAGCTCTGCCTCTGCTTTCATCTGTCCCTCTTCCTGCTCGCCTCCTTTTCTCCCTGTTCGATCTGTTGTTAAACACACACATGCTGAGCCTCACCTGCCTCCCTCTCTCCCCATCCTCCTCCACCCCTCCCTCCACGCCAAAGAGAGAGAAGACAAGACAGATCAATGTTGAAATCCCAACTAAACTGCGCAGCTCGTGGGGTGGGAGGTGGCTTCCCCAGCCGTCCATCCATCTCCTGCTATGCTCCTTCCAACCGCCCATCTCTCTTTCACTTCGTTAAACGAGCAGACACAGGACCCTTCTGCCGCACTCTAATAGGGCACCTTGTGATGTGACACAGATAACTGAGGTGTCCTGGGGAGAGCAACTTGAAACACGGTTGCACACACACACACACATACTTGGCAGAAGGCTCAGAAGGTGGATTTTGTCTTGAAAGCTCCTCAGTGGTTCTAACACTCGCCACTGAATCCTGCAGGCTCTCGAGAGCCGGCTAGACGGATATAGAGATGTTGCGGGGGGCCTCCTCAGCTGGCGGGATGAAGAGAGGGCCTATCCCTCTGTGAAGTGCCACCATCCTTCCCTCCCTTTGAGAGCGTGAGGAAGAAAGGCAGAGGGAACAGGGCGCTTTCAAGGGGGAGGAGAGAGGGGAGGGTGGAAAAAAATCGAACAAGATCAGTTTATGATTCAACTCTGTGTGAGGGAAGACTTCCCTGTGTCTCGCACCGGCTTAGCCAGGTTGAAAGGACCCTCAGCACAGACGGAGAGCTTTTTTTTTTATCTTTCTTAGTGGACTGTCTGTCTGTGGAAATCTGTTTCATGAGCTGGAGGGCAACTAGACTTTACTTCTTAACTTTGCAGGATACATTAAAAGTCTATATTTAAGGGAAAAGAAATTGGTTCACTACAACTGAGTTGAGTCACTAAAAAATGATACTGATAACAAAATGATACTGTCCGATCAATTAAAACCAATAGCACTAAAGGGCTAAATATTACCTGAACCAGTTTCTAAATAATCAAGAAAAAAACCTTGAAATCATGACACATTAAAGGACCAGTGTGGACCAGGTTGCTATAGGCTATAGTCCATCTCCGCAGCTAGTTTGGTTTGTTGGATCTGAACTACTTAGGGTTGTCACGATACTAAAATTTTCAACTCGATACCGATACTCAGGAAAATATTCGATACTCGATACCATTTTCGATACCACAAGGATTAAAAAAAGCCTCCAAAAATTTAAAAGAAATATTTTTATTAACAAGAAAAATGCAAAAATAACCTCTGTTACAACATGTAACAATTAACAGAACCACACGTTAAATATTTATAATAAAAAACAGTTGTGCAAAAAGAAACTGCAGCTATGATAACAAGTTTCAGGTCTGAGGTGGTGCAAAAAATAATCGGTATCGATACTTTTGAAAATGAGTATCGTATTCGATGCAACATTTTAGTATCGATGCTTTTTTGAGTTTCGATACTTTTGACAACCCTAGAACTACTGTAAAAACATAGCAGTGCAACATGGCTGACTCTTTGGAAGTGGACTAGCACCATCTGTAGATGTAAAGAGCTCATTCAAAGGTAGCTAGTCTGTTTCAGCCAGCATTCTCCTACCTTAATCTATCTACAAGCAATAACCTCTGAGTTATCAACCTCCACGCTGAAAATATTACCCATAGCCTAACCTTGTCACCAACAGTACAGACCATAGCAAACAACAAATTGTTACCTGTGACTTTTGTGGGATTTAGTGAATTTAATTTCCCTCTCGGATAAATATTCGATCCAGTGATTTTGGCCAAGATGAGAAAGATAATGATAATCGGCACAGCCCTCATTTTATCTATAGATCCCTAAATTCTTCACAGATACTTCATGGACACTTGAGGTCATGGCTGCTTCATATGTTATGTCTAGGTTTTTATATAGTATATATAATTATACTGTAATGGCTTATACACTTCGGACTGTCATGAGCCTAAAGTAAATCATCCAAATTTAAGCATGAAATTAACAGCAAATTATCACCAGTGTCCATCATCTTGCTCTTACTTGTCTATTCTAACATTGTTTTTTAAGTGTTTAGTTTTGGTTCTGTGCCTTATTTTCTAAAGACATTACTACAAAGTTTGGAACAACATAGTGGAGGTCTAGCCGCAGACAGATGGAAAGGCAGACAGACAGATCCTGAGATTTGATATCAGGCCATCCAGAGAGACGGAGGAGGAGAAGAGGGGGATTACTGCAGGTTGAGATGGCCCAGAGGGATTGAGAAGAGGAGAAATCTGTGCTTTGTAAATGGACTTCAAAGATGGCTGTCTCATGTCTTTGTGTCTGTGTCCCTTTCCCAATCTCTCGCCCTCTCTCTCTCTGACCTGTAAATGGCAGAAAGATAGTGCGATGACCTTTGACATCCCTCCTCTCTGCTTCTTAGAGGGTCCCGATAATTGCTATGGTAACGGGATGTCGCCGAGGTCGGTCGATTGGCTGATCCTGGCTGTCAGTCGGCCTGATGAGTCCTTTGATCGTGCCTGCCTCTTCAGATCTGGACTTGTACTGTTGTGGTGACATGTATGTAGATTGGGTTTCTCCTGCGTTGCTGTCTTGAAGCATGTGAACTCGGAGGATAAAATGTGTAGTTAGTATGTTAAGAGTCAACGATATTCAGGAGATGGTTATGATAATGAGACGGGCCAGGATGACTGTGGGAGTCAGTATGTGTGCGTATTGATCATCCCTGTCGAGCAGAAAAGAGGGGAAACAGTTCAGAGAGCAGGAGAGACGGAGAGAAAACATGAGGAGAGAAAAAAATGGAGTGATTAAGGGTGGTGGAAGAGAAGTTAAGAAAACGAGTGTCAGGGAAAAGGGACAAGGGAATGTGAAAGAAGGAGAGATGACAAAAAAAGGGAGGGAAAGGAAGGTGAGGAAAGGAAGAGGGGTGAAGAGGGAAAAAAAAGGTGGGAGGGGGCATCGGTGCATAATGTGAGTGAAAGGCAGTTAGAGTGGGGCTGACCTTTCCCTGGCCAGATTAGATTGGCCTGCCAAGACTGCTTAGAGGGACAGATAGAAGCACTGGGAACACACACACACACACACACACACACACACAGCAAACAGGCCACACATATACTCACAGCTACCACACCTAAGACATGTACAGTGTGTACATGTGCAAATTAGGCCGTGTGAAATCCAGTTTTGAAGTGGACATGAATGTGTATCAGTAAGAAAGTACAGCATCATGTCCATCTGTATGGAGATCATTCAAAATGTCTGATAACTCTGCTCTGAATTTGTACAGTGAAGTATTTTACTTTATTTTTAGACAATAATCAGTCATATTCATACAGATCTAAATCAGGTGCGTCCACAGATTACTAACCAGTACAAGGAATAAGCATTTATCTTACAGGTACCATGAGAATAAGATCAAATAAATTGTTCATATGTTCGATATGATCGCCATTTGTACATTTTGATAATTTGGTCAGTGGTCTCTGCCCAATCTTGGACCAGTCTTTTGCTTTTGAGTCCAGCTGTCTTGGGTCCCTTTTGGAATGTGCCTTTTTCTTTGGGTCCCTTTCTTTTTCTGAATAATTTAATGTGGAGGGGTTTCGGTAGATTTTCCACCTGTCCGTCTGGGATTGCACTCATGAAAGTCTCTACCTGGGGCAGGATCAAGTCTTCTCAGCCCGAATGTCCATGTTCCACTTCTTGTTACTGTTTGTTGTGGCCAGCTAGCCACAAAATCAATATTTTGATGAGTTGATTAGATTATCCCCCGACCACCACCACAACACAATACTACAGCACTCAAGCAAACATTAGTGCGTTAGTGGTTGGGAGTCAAAGCTACAGCATCTGTTTTACTGTCATCCAGTTGGTCACACATTCACAGCTGACGAATGAGAGTCTTGGCGGCTTTCAAAGCGTTGTACCTTACCTGGCTTTGCTGACGGCGGGGCATTGTAGGCAGAATGGTTCTGTTGCTCAAAAGAGAGACAAACCAATGAGATCCGATTGTTCTACCTCAGGTATGAAGGACGTTTGTCTCCCCCTTCTGGCAGTGTGAGTAATTACACCCAACACTCAAACGCTCCACTCAGACAGCCTGCGCGGTAAAGTCGCGACGTTGTCCCGATTAGAAAATTCTTTACGCTTTTATTTTTCTGGTGGTGATAGGCTTCATCAGCATTGTTGGAAATCATTAAGCAAGAGCTTGAATGTAACGAACATTATTTTAAAGTCCCTCACTGCGGGATTAAATATGGAATATGAATATGTGCATATGCTACAACAGCTCTCTATTTGAAACAGTGAACTTAAGTAGCTAGTAGGGAGTCTAGTAGTGAGGACAGGAAAGATAGCCCAAACGTTTCACCATCCCAGTACTTTGACTGTATAATGTAACATGTGCTCTGCTCGCCTCCTGCCATCGCCTCAGTAGCCGAGCAGAGCCAGCAGGCTGTTAGATTTACACTGCGCGGCCATTGTTCCCATATGTTCCCCTCTGCTGCTGAGACCAAATAAAAGTTAAAAGGTCCTTTTTATTTGATCACTAAAAACCATGGGCCTGTTGTAAAATGGCTTAGCATTGGTGGCGCGTTTTATCACAGCGGCTTTCAGTCGTTATCATTCTCTCTCCTCCCCTCTCATTTTTTTTTTTTTTTTTTTTTTTTTCTTAACGTCAGAGTGAAATGAATTACAGAGTCAGGTGGGAGGACAGGACAGGCAGCGGCAGATGTTAAAATCCCAAAAGATCATCAGAGACGAGCTCCAGCCGCTGATTTACACTTTGACAAAGACAGCATAGTGCTGTGACGCTGCAGTGCACTCAGACCAACTGTTATAGGAAGTCAAGTATGGAGACTCACACACACATAGTAAGACAGCGGGTTAAATAAGATGGCTGTCAACTCTGTCTTACTTGTATCTGGTCCCACACACACACACACACACACACACTCTCATCACATACACACAGAGCACACTAGTCCAGCTGAGAGCTTGTAGAAATTGGGATAGGTGTAAATAAGATGGCTGTCAGGCCTGTCACAGGTAGACACACACAGACTGGTTCAGAGTCACATCTTAAGTGAAACACAAGTGCACACAGACACACACACACACACACACACCTCTCTACCTTCAAGTGCTAGAATAGTCAGGGTGTAAGTGACATGCACACACACGTGCACACGCACACCTCACCTAGCTTTGTGTTGTGTGTAGATAGACATGGTGTAAGTGACAGTTAGACAGAGTCACACACTGGCACGTGCACATACACACACACACACCTTGAAGGGGTTGGAGAGACAGGGCCTAAGTGACAGAGGGACAGACAGTCTCAAACAAACACTGAGGAGACGCCTCTAAGTGACGGACACACACACAGCTGCCTCTGTGGCTAAGTGGAGCTGAAGGGAGCAGTCAGGCAGTGGTAAGGGTTTGTCTGAGCGTTCATCACTGGGTTTATAGAAGTGCCACTCACACACACACACTCCCACTCTGCCTCTCTTTCTCTCTCTCTCACCCTCAAAGATTGATGGGTGAGGCGTCATTCTTCATCAGTTCAGCATAATGTCCAAATGCTGGCTCTCTCTTCACCTCCTTCTCTATGACCATTTCTTTGGCTCGTCTGCCTCCATCTGCAACCCCTTAATTGTTCAGGGAAAAGTCAAGTTTCACATTAACATTTAGGACCTCAAAACTGTTAGTAGGGGTCTTAATGATGTCTTCTGCAGGGTTATGTTTAGTTTGATTTAGTGTTGTTTTCAATGGTGGTTTTTAATATGATAAATTGAGGCAGACAGAGAAAGGAAAAACCTAAAAAAGACACAATTCATATATTGTACAGTTTGGGTTAAATATTTTCATGATTATATTGAGTCACTTCTGGTGTTTGGTTTACCTGATGAACAAACCATACCATCTTTTGTTGAGGAAAATTAGGAGTTATGGGTTGCTGTTCTTCTCAAATATCAAATTGCCCAATGAGCAATGCTAACTCTTTACATCTAAAACTCCAATTTTTATTTACTCCTATTGACTTATTACATTGTAAATGAAAGTTGTGCTGAAAATCCCAATTTCTGATTTTCACAGGAACAGGTTTTGCCACGTGTAGCATCAAGGAGAGCGCGGCAGATAGCGACGCTGACCTAGACGTGGACGGAGACGACACATTGGAGTACGGCAAGGCCCAGTACACCGAGGCCGACATAATCCCCTGCTCTGGAGCTGGAGAGGACCAAGGAGAAGCCAGGGAGAGGGAGGCGTTACGGGGAGCCGTGCTCAAGTATGAAGACTCAACTAACAAACTGTCTAACTAACAGAATACGAACTAAACTACTGTAAGAAAAATGTAATTTACCCTTCAGGCTCTGGTCATACCAATGTTTGTGTCTCTGTTGCAGCGGTGGGATGCCTTCAAACAGAATAACGCCTGAATTCTCTAAATGGGCCAACGACGGTAAGAAGGGGCAAATTCATTTTTCATGCTTGGACAACAAAAAGGACACCACTCATCAAATGTACATATGATATAACAATAATAAGTATAGAATGCAAAATATCCAAACCAGTTAACTCGTTTAGTCATTGCTTGACAATTAGGCCCAAAAAGATCATTTGCAAAAATGTACATTTGTTTTACTGAAACTCCTCATGTTGTCTTATGTTTCTTGAATTAGTTGATGCTTATTGCAGCCAGAAAAGTCACCATCCAGCATTAACCTGTCTGTTGTCTGTCTACAGAGATGCCTTCAACGAGCAATGGAGAAAGCAGCAAGACAGACCCCGGCACTCCTTCATCATCCTGTTCTTCCTCCTGCGTCCCACGCACCTGTAAAAACAGCGAGATCGAAAAGTAGGTTACCCATATATTCATGGACCAACACTTGCACAAACATGTCATTACCTAGTTGTAAAAGGTGAGACGGAAAGTGACTGTCTCGTTTTCCACTGCAGTGTTGTCAGACAGATCGCACGCACGCACACTGGTTCTGTGACTTACTGATGGGTTTTCTTACGTGGGAGAGTCAACTTGCAGAGGGTCATAAATGATGCATTTTGTGTGGGTGTGCTTGTGTGAGTCAGGTGGGGTCTCTCCAGGTGTTGATTTTTGCTGCAGACTTGTTTTCTCGGAGCACAGAGCTGCCTTAGAATCATTAATGTGGACACTAGCCGGTACCAGGCACACACTTGTTTCAAGGCAGTAGCGTGAAAATATGCAAATGTTAAATCATCCTGGTGCACAGATATGACTCAGTTAAAAGCCTGCCATGCATGTATAAGTTACTCTGTGTTACTCTATGAGCAACTGACAAAATGCAATTAGGAGCCTCGTGACTGATGATTTGACACATTGTTTAGCAGAAATACTCCAAAATGTTGTTAAAATCATGTCATATTGGCCTGAATATAACTGCAGCTGAGGGCTGAATTGGCATGTACAAAAGAACTCCTCTCACCTAGCTGTGTTTCAAACAAAACACACGCACACACACACACACACACACACACACTTGAAGCAGACACACTGCCCTATCCATTAGAACAACCTGTGTGTGAAAGGCCACTGCTCTGTAATTCCCTCATTTCCATCTCCTCATCCATATTCTGCCACAAGTAAACAATCTCTCTCTTACACACACACACACACACACACACCCTGTCCCCTGCATAGGTAATAGAGGTCAGCTCATTGCGAGAGTGAGAGAAACGTCAGTGGGCAAGCGAGCAAAGAGAAAGAGGGATTTGGTTGATTGGTTGCTTCTGCATGTCTGGCATATTCTCCTGTCCTTTTGCCCCATGCGATTACAGATGCATGCACACTCACACACACACACACATAGCTGGGGTCAGTCTGCTTGTTGCCTTCTATCCCAGCCCCTATTTCTTAAAGTGATTTCTTTTGTCCACCTGAAGTGCCTTTTAGAATACCCCCTAAAAATCTCCACTCTCATCTCACGTTTCTTAACCTTTTCCTCTTCAGTCATTTCCTAAGGGGAAATGTTCAAGTGGAAATGATTGGAATGTTAAAAGCTTTGTTTTTCCTTCTGTAAACAACAGTCAATGCTACAGTGGCTTGCAAAGCAGTAAACTGCCAACAGAATTTGATTAAAGATGCGTATTTACAAAAATCTTACTTTTTACATCTTTAAGCTTGTGAATTTATGCATGTCTGTAACTCCACAGATGCTTTACAACCAGTTCCCTGTTCCCCGGGAAGGCTGAACGCGATAAATGAATCAATCGGCACTCAGTGTGTGCGCTCCCCATATTAAATATCAGCACAGGGGATAACTTGTGAATAAGCAGAGCAGCTTGAAGTGTATTGATCAGAAATAGCACTACAAGTCAAGAGGTGTGTGTGTGTGTGTGTGTGTGTGTGTGTGTGTGTGTGTGTGTGTGTGTGTGTGTGTGTGTGTGTTTTTGCTGAGGGAGGGGATGCATTCGATAAGTTGTCTGTGGTGTGATCGTCCTTGTTTTATTTTGTGTGTATGTGAGAAAGAGACTTAAGTGGGTTGTATGTCAGATTTTCAGCAGAAGATTCCACTTATTTCTGTCTTAAAAGCCTACGAATATGAAGTGACCACAACCATAAAGGCCATATTCCACCATGCATTTCAGCCTTCCAAATTCTTGTTCAAACTGTAGATTGATCCCAGCACTTCCACAGTCAGCTGCTGCAGTTGACAGCAAAAAGTGCTGTACTCAGACTAATGTTTGGTAAGGGAATCATTTCTGGAAATGAATTTAATGCCTAAGATTTCATTCTGTGGGATTCACCTCTCCAGCCTTAAGCTCATTGCCAAGAGCTACCTTAGATTCTCAGAATTTCTGAACAAAATGTGATCTTACGACTTTGTTATGGCCAACATGTAGGTGTGTGTGGCAACATGATGTTCTAGCTGAGGTCTTAGTGAGCACCTGGAGCAGAACATGCCTTAATCTAAGTATCCATTTAAAGGGAGCCAACAAGATGCTGAATGATTGCAGTGGAAGCAGCAGTCAGCTGGCTGGAACAATTCCCTGCCTCACTCTTCTCCGCTCGCTATAAATACACGTATTTGTGGCGCTTCTGTGCCCCTCCGTCCCCAAATGAAAATGAGATTTGTCTCCTTTCGTTACACTGATACATTGTACACATGCATGCATGTGTGTGTGACAGTGTGTGGGACTCTGCACAGGGCAGCGTTAGTGAAATCTCTCCCTCTCTCCGTCTCTGATCCCAGATGGGTAATGATCTGGTCGCCTCCCGGGGCGTCCTCGTTCCCCTGCTCATTCCCCTGCAAGATAAATGAGCTCACACATACACACACATACACGTACAATGCCTGAGACGCTCTTTCCCCTCCAAGATAAATGGCCCCTCCAATGCCGCCAATGCGATTGCTGCCAAATTTGGTGCTCCAGCTGGAACAATGCGGAGAGATTTCCATGTGGTTTCTGCAAATAATTGAATCTGTCCTCAATTTGGAAGTGATGAAGCTAGATTTCTACCCTCCACCCCCCTTTACACACACAGACACACACACACACTGCTCTCTCGCTGCCTTTTCCTCTCTGGTTCTTCTCTTTATTGTCATCACTAAGCCACATTTCTCTCTCTTTCTCCCTTCTTTCTCCTTTCCATTTCTCTTTTCTACTCCGTCCTCTGTCTCAATTTTTCTCGGGCACTTACAAAACGCTGCCCTCCCCTTCCCTTTTGCCATCTGAGACCTACACACACACACACACACACACACATCTGTCTGAGGCAGGGGAAATCAATAGTGACTTAAATGTTTTATCATGGTGTGTCAGTGTAGTTAAGGCCTCAGTTAACAGGGTGCAGCAGAGAATGATGCTCTAAAGGGATTTACTGCTGCTGTTTTTACAGCACATGCGTGTGCAAGATTTATTTCCCTACCTGGTGGACACAAGGTGTGTGAGAATTTAGTGGCAAAGTAGTTTTTAGAATTAATTCTGACGTAATTGTATCCGTTTTGTGCGCTCGTGTTGAGAGAGGAGCTGAGCGTGGCCAAAATGTAGGTAGACAGTAGATTAAGACACAGGGCTGATTGAGATGGATGGTGGAGGTCTTCAGCTACACACAGACACACACACACTAATGAAATGAGAAATAGCCCCACACACGTTGGGGACAGAGCGCTAAATAGAGGGGAGGCATAGCCATCTATCTGTCTCTGTCAGGCTTTCTTACTTGCTTGTCGCCATCGGGATGACTAGAGATGGAAATGCACTGCAATTTCACTTTCTTTCTCACGCGCGCACACACACACACCGCACATACACTGCATTGAAAAAGCCCTGTGGAGCAGTAACTAAGTTGGAATAGGAGCATGTTGTGTGAATGGAAGTTGTATTTCAGTGTTGGTTCCTCAGACTTTATGATGCCAGGCCTTCAGATCAAGGCCACAGCTTCAGTTAAAACCCACCGAGCCAGAGCGTCGTCCCACTGTGCTCACAAACGCTCTAGAACACACAACCGCGCACAAACACAGAGCAAACAGATGTGCAGTACATACCAGTTAATATCTGGAGTCCTTGCTCTTATTTTATTAGCAGAGATGTACAAAACATCCAGGTAGCAAAATTCTCAATTTCAGACGACATTTGTGCTGCTTGGATTTACAAAGCCAGCATTGCAGATGGCAGGTCATATGTAAATAGCTCTTGCTAATTAACCTTATTTCTAAAGATAACTTGGCAAAACAGTCAGAATCAAACTTTTGGCTGTTATCTGGTTTGTGAGCTCGCTCCAAGCCCCCGTCTATAATCCAGAGATCGTTTGTTAGAGAACAGAAACCATCCTGCTGATTGGATCACGTCAATTTTAGGAGTAAAAGTTTCCCATTTGCTCTAAAACAAATGTAGTTTGGTTTGGTTGCATGCAGGTAAACAGTGTGTTTGGAAAGAAGAAGATAAATAAATATGAACTCTGAACCCATTGGCTATTGTTTGACGATGATTTAGCTCTTTATTAGCTTTTGTTTTCATGTAAAAAATGTGCTTGTTATCCAAGTAGTGTTGTCCTCAAATACTGTAGTTTGTATAAACACAGTATTTATGTAAAAATATTTAAGTGTCTCAGATAGATGTTTAATCCACATTTCATTCTGTATATGCTGCTCATCCTATTGAACTATGAGACCGTAATTAGGTTACCATTTAAACCTGTAGTGTTACTGCTGTCTCAACCCACATCAATGTGAGTACAGATTTCGTTTCAGTCAGTCAATGCCAACACACACACACGCACACACAGCTTTTTGTTCATAGTCCATCAAACTTAGCAGCGTCCTGACATAGAACATGTCACATAGTTGTGACACCATTTTTAGCTGCATACATACAACCTCGCCAATCAGGATCAAATCTATGTTTACTATACATGTTATAAAGCAGCATAAATACATGAATTTCCCACTGGGAGCCATGTTGATGAAAACTTACTGCTTCACTGAGGAGAAGCAAGCTCCATTTATGAATTTCCCAGCCCGGAAAACCCTTACATTTTAGGTTGAACCCCAGATTGAACTGTAAGCTTGTTTCTGTAAGACTACATGACATTGCTAAGCCTGTATCCCAGAGTGACATCAATTTTTGCATTTTGGCTCAAAGACTGAAAAGGTTGAAAACCCCTGAGCCAGCTTAAATCGGTGACACACACAAATAGCATGAAGGCCTTAAATTCAAGGATTTTCAGTTGTGCTCCTTCCTGGTTTAGGGGCTGTTTGTCTCTTTGTGTGTCAAATTTAGCCCCAGAGGGTTGTCTTCCCCTTTCCTCTGTGCTGTGAAATCATCCTCTTCTCCTTTTTACCTCCATTAAATCTCTGTACCTCCACCACCCCCTCTTACTCCCCCCCTCCACCTCCTTATCAACCTGTTTAGATGGCCACAGCCGCGTAAAGATAGATTAACATGCCGTTTTTTATAGCATTGGGGAATTAAACATCTTTAAATGTGGTTTTCTATAAATCAGCCACACTAAATGAATATTCATTGTAGAGATAGAAAGGATAACAGAGAGGAGACAGGAGAGACAAATAATGTTGAGGAAATGGAGAATCTTTTTTTTTAAATAAAACTCTTCTTCCACCTTTGTTTACTTCAGGCAAGAGAGGAAGATCCTCTTGGCAGAGTTTCTTGCTTGACTGAGCGACAGAGGGCTTTATTGAAGCTGTTAAAAGAAAGAGACAGCATTGTTTGAGGGACACCCCCCGTCCAGTCCGGTCCGGCCCAGAGTCTACTGACGCTTTATAAGCTAACAGGCTAATCAAGGCTAAATGGCTTTTTACAAGCTCAGAACTAATAAGAGGAGAGGGTAAAGAAGTTTATAGGGCATGGAGTGGCGAGTCAGTCTCAGAGTCCCAACTAGGTCTTTATAGACATGGGGCGGTGATGGGGTTACAGGGAGGAGCTAGAGCAGGAACCACATCTACAGCTACATCTGTAGTGGCAGAATGGTTCAGTGTCAGGAGCGGCTGTCCTTCAAACAGAGGACTTTAAGTCCCTATAAAAACATTCAGCATGCTTAAATGTTCTTGAGCGAGACAAGTCCCAACCAGCCTCAGTCGTGCTGCTCTGTAGCTGAGCCTGACATCTGGTATGTATCTCTGTTAGAATCCTTACAATATCCTGCCATTTCATCATAATACCTGACAAATTGTGCGATCCACTATTGTATTGGACAGTGCCAGAAGAAAGACTCCGACCAACCAGAATATATTTAAAAATCAAATTATTGTTTCATGTGACGATTATTTTTTGCATTTTAGATGCCCAATCGTTCATGATATCTTATTGCTTGATTTATTAGACCGACCATCAAACATAAGAACTCTCTGCTAAGCTTCACAGTGTGTTTGTAGACGTCTGGCGATGGCCATGTAAACCTGGAATGTTTAATTTTAATTTAGTCTTCAATTTAGTTTAAATGTTCAATTTATTTTAATGAGCTCGTTTGATGATAGGGCATAAGACCTGAAACTACTCAAATGGCATACAGCAAAAAATGGATGCACAAGAAAGCCAGCTCTTGATGGGAAATTGAGAAAGTCCATCCTCATTGTCTTTTCCCTGCAGCCACTGTGTTTGAGGATGCAGCAAATGAAGCCATATCCTAGGCCACACACACACACACACACACACACACACACACACACACACACACACACACACACACACGCACACACACAAGCACAGCCACTTATCGTTCTCTTCTGCTCGCACCCTCCCTTCGCTCTCTCCACTTGTCCTTCCCCATCCAGATCAATACCATAGATCAGCTAGCTATCAGGCTGCAAAATGACCACATCACCATAAACACACACACACACTTCCTTTTTTTTTTAAACACACACATGCACGCAGGCACGCACACACACACACACACTGCCATTGCGTCTCGCCAGAGAACGAGTGGATGGCCATAATAAACACTGGCTGGCTCGTGCGGCCTCGTCTCGCTGCGCCAAATCATCAGCAGCAGCCGCGTTGTGGTCTGTGCGTGGGCTGTATTGATTTAGTTATGGCCACTTCATATGCTGTTGGACAGTGTTAAATGCACATTTTCTGTTATCATGCTACACATTAATCAAGGGCCGCTTAGAGGCAGGGAGATGGGGAGGACAGTGGAGAGAATGAAGGAGGGATGAAATAAGGACAAGAGGATAGAAGGGTAAACTGTGATTGAGAAAGAGAGGAGATGCAGAGGATTGAAAGGTGAACATAAGATGTTAGAAAAACAGGACAAGACACTTTGCCTGAAGTCAAAACAGGTGAAATCAAGGGATGAAAAGAAGGGTAGAGTCAGAGTAAAGGATGGGTGGAGTAAGACACCAAAAATCAGACGGCTGTGAAGGAAACCTGTGGAAACTATATGTCGAGACTGATAGTATTAAGGTGAAACTACCAAAAAGTCTGAAACGGAAGATTGCTTGGTTGTTGGGTTCAACACACAGAAGAAAAGATTTAGCCCATTGCCTGAGGTTTTCGTGTCGGTTTACAAAAATGATTTTTCAAAAAAACACCATAAATCCTTTGCGATGAAGTTGTTTCAACACTGTTTTAAGTTTTATTTTACATCGGTGACTTGCTATCAGTGGTTTCTGGTTTGGAATTTTACACACTGTCTCATGTCCGTCAATATGTCCTCCAACGTAAAAACTAACTCCTTCCTTCTATTCCCGTTCCTCTTCTCAGGGTAACAGAGGAGGAGTCCACGGCTACCACCATGGAGGCTCTGAAGGCTCGAATCAGAGAGCTGGAGAGGCAAATACTGAGAGGAGATCGATACAAGTGTCTCATCTGCATGGTGAGTGTCACATTCATGTTCTTGAACATTCAAGAAATGTTCAATGGGAGCAGTGTGATAGTCGTCAGAGGGTGTTCAATCAAGCATTTGTAAAACTTGATGCAGTAGAAGAGAGGCCATGGTTTAGGAGATTGACAGGAGTTTGTGGTAGTAGTCAATTTTCGACAAACCCTGAGGATGTTGGTCTTTGCTTTGTTTGAGCTTCAGCTTCAGTCTAGCAAATATCTAACCAGTTACACACAGGCACTGCAACAGACAAGCTCTCTTTACAAGCTCTCTCCAAAGATAATAACAATGTTATTAATATAATAACAATGTTATTATCTGTAGAGCCTTGGACTGAACGCAGATATCAGATTTTTACACATGGTATCAAAAAAGTATCAAAGTAATGATACTTTTTACAATCTTAGCCAGATATCAACTCCACTGTTGGTTCATGTACACATCATAAAACATCACAACTCAAATGTCGGACTTGATGTATACATTTGGTATCTAGTTGAGGAGAACGTTTTTTACGTTGCGACAGTAGACTCAGAATATGTCACTGGGGAGGAGGGACAAGGTCAGCCTGATCCTTAGATTTTTTTGAAGCTTCCTCCCCTCTTTCACAGATTCTGCCCCTGAGCAGGACCTCAGTCAGCGTATATAATGTGTTACAGATAGACAGTATATTCAGAATGTTAGGCATATCGTGGTGTGTGCTGGATGTCCCTTGGAAGTTTGCATGTAGGAACTGTATGCATCTCATTCCCGTCAGTTTATTGGAGTCTGACTAGTGTGTGAGTGCTGGTGCTGTGTTCTGGTGGTTTTTGCTCTTGCATGGCTTTGCAACTGAATGTGTGCTGTTGGATAAGAGACTCCAGTGCTAAAGTCATTTTGTTTTACCATCAGATTTGAATCCAGGTGTTTCATGTGAGAAATGCCAAACAACTGACAGGATATATTCAGATACATGATATATAATGTGTGATATTCAGCACGTGTGATTAAACCTAGTTCAGAAGACCGTAGTGTGGCATTGGAAAATGCAGGAATGGTTCTGAGCTTTATACAGCATATGTAGGTAATTGATTGGACTTCCCGATCAATAATATAAGTCACATGTTCATCTGTTACAATATCAGACAGAATGAAAGACATTGTCAATATTCATGTTCTTCAGATGCTTAAGATTGGACTTCATCTCCACCGCCCATCAGTGTTTGTGTCCCCCACTTTGTGTCAAGCACCCATCCTGTCATTCCTCAAGCTTGTGGACAGTGCAGCGTCGGCATCCTGTGTGTGTGTGTGTGTGTGTGTGTGTGTGTGTGTGTGTGTGTTTGAGAAAAGCTTGTAATTACCGACGCCTGCGCTTCCTAAAGGTCGCTAGGTGCCCGAGGTGACACGGAGGGCAAGGCACATCGATCGATCACTCACTACCCCATGGACACTCGGCTCTTCTCCACTCATCTGTCACTGTCGCTCATCTTGTGGACACGCACACACTCTCTTTTTCAGGCATACAGAGAAACACAAATATGTGTACAATGCTCTTACACACACACACAACCACACACACACACACGCTTTATATCTAATCTATCTCTGTCTGTCTTAAACGTGTCACTGTGCTCCCTCCCTGTCACTGTGTGTCTGATGTGAAAGTCATCAGTTTTCTCTAACTAGTCGGCAATCAGGAGCACTTTAGAGGAGCTGGAGATTTCCACTGCAGCCTCCAGAGTTATGACTCACTTGCTTAAACAGTGCATGGATCAAAGCTTCCAGTGCTCAGGTAGTTGTACGCAAGTAGAAAACAAGTGCTCTCCAGCTTCAGCCAAGTTGGCTCAAGTTGGCCTTTATCTTCTCCTGGTCCCTCTGCGAGCTCGGTGCTGTGGTTTGCCCTTGTCAGTGGATTTCTACCTCCATCTACTGGTCATTGTAGCAATTCAACTTTAATTTGTTCACATTTCTGGAAAATGATAGTTCTGCACGCGCTTTAATCATAAAGTAAGAGCCCTACTTTAAAGGACTTCATTGATCAGCAACTATTTAAATAATGAAATATTTTTTAAGAAAAAAATTAAAAACTTTTTGTTTCAGCTTCTTAAATGTGAATATTTCCTGTCTTCTTTGACGCACCAAACGACTAATCTGCAGATTCATTGAGTGAAAGTAAATGTTAGTTGCATGAATTTATTGCCATTAGCATGTCAGCCTAATCTCCTTTTCCACCAAACTAGCTGTGGTTCTTACACTTATGAGTATAACCTTGGTGCCATCAGGAGAACCGACCCTCGTTTCCACCAGTTATGAGCCGGAACCATTGTAAGGATGCATCATCAATGGTGGACCTGTAGAACAGGATGCACCCACTTCAGTTCACACGAGGGATGTACCGATCCGATCACGTGATCGGAAATCTGGGCCGAGCATTTTATACTACACATTTGATACGGCAAATAAAAACCAAACACTCAAAGAATATAACAAGTTCACTCAAGCAATACAGGCAAAGACACCGAAGCAACAAACACTCGCGGATACTTTCAAAAGTTAAGAGAAATATACTCGAGACAGCGACACGGCCAAAAATATTACAGAGAGGGTAATTAAATTTATCGCTCTGGATAACCAGCTCATCTCCGTGGGAGAGGATCAGGGTTTTCTTCGTCACCACCAGTTTTTGAATCCCTGGTTTGCCTACTACTACTATCCTACCCTACTATCTCTGCGTTATATTACATTTCTTCCACTTTCGAGTTACAGCGTGCCGGTATGCTCACTAGTTTCGTGGGTCCCATACAGCAGAGCGTGTAAAACAGGCAACCAAGGAGACGCTGTCACAGTGCAGCGTCACAGACTCACCTGCTAACACAAGGAAGGTGGAGGCTATTAAAGAATACAGGTACTTAATGCAGCTGTATTATCCAGGAAAATATTAGTTAACCCTGAGTATCGGATCGGGACTCGGTATTGGCAGATACTAAATATTAAAGGACTCAGATAGGATCGGGGTGAAAAAAAAAAAAAAACCTGATCCAAACATCCCTAGTTTACACTTCAGGTCAAGGAAAACCTGCTGTATTTTGGTTCCAGCTGTGAGCAATGTTTTTTGGGTTCAGAACCAATGAAGTTTTGGTTGAAAAGCTCTGAACGGGTCTAAGTTGACAGTGTGACCCATAACGAAACCAGTACCAGTGAGACCCCTAACCACACATCCCCACCTTAGAGCATTCTGTTGTTCCCAATGTCAGTGGAAGTCAGAAGATAATGAAGACATTTGTTTTTAGCCAAAAACTTAATTAACTTAACTTAAAAAAAAATGAATAAATGGGTCCTCACATATCCCAGCGGTAACCAATGAGATGTCTTACAAATCCAGAGCTACCATTTGATGATAGCGAAATTCATTTAAAGAAACAATATTCACTGTGCCATTAAAATGCAGCGTAAAGCACTCTACATGTCTGGTGTTGTGTGAAGTCTAAAGATGGATAGCCTGAACAAGCAATCAGCAGTCGTGTTTGTTCTAATTTGATAAAAACAGAGTCAGTGTGACGATGGAGATTTCTCAAGCGTTTCCTCATAGCAGTGTGTTCATTGGTTGTCCAGGCTGTATGAGCTCTCTTGTGTATGCGTGGGTATGCGTGTTTGGCCGTGCGCGTCTTTGTTGCGCTGTGGTGTTGGTGTGTGCGCGATCAGTACTAGCCCGCCTCTATGATTAGCTGCCACCTTTCGCCCCCTCTCCTCCTCCCCCACCCCCACCCCTCCCTTCCGCAGAGGAAGCCTGCTATCCAGTCAGGCGCGGAGATCAAGAGCCTAGGGGCGTGGCCAGGGCCCCGGCCACTGGCCAACGAGGTCGGAGAGAGGCAGCCTAAGTCCCTCCCCCTCGGCCTGTACTGCCTGTACAGGGGCCTTGTGATTGGTGGTTACGGCAGCGGCATAAAGAGGCTCCTCCCACAGCCCTTACGGAGGGTAAGGCACTCCCTCCCTCCTCCGCTCCTCTTCCTCCCCCCCTCCCTTCCTCCCTCATCGCTCCGTTCTTTTCGAGAGGAAAAGAAAAGAGTGTCCATCAGATTGGGTTCATCCATGGCTTTCTCCCTCATCCTCTCCTCCCTCTGCCTGCTTCCCTCCGTCTCTGCTCGTTGCCTGCCCAATATCGTGTCTGTGCGCGTTTGTGTGTGTGTGCAGGTTGCCGGTTCAGTTGCCCCCCAAGCTGCCTTGCTCAGTGGTTCTGTGGCTGTTGGCTGTGTCGTTCCATGGTTAGTGGTCTGATGCTGTCGGTCAGGGAATGTAAAGTGTTGTTTTGGTTGTTTTGATACGTGTCTGTCCTCTTGATTTCGGTGTTATTTCATCTTTCTATCTCTGTCTCTCTCTGTCTCTCTCTCTCTCTGTGTTTGTAGGATTCCTACACGATGCCGCTCACCTCCATCCAGTGCTGGCACGTCCATTGTGAAGAATGCTGGCTCAGGACTCTGGTACGCATAAACTCACACACTTGCCGCGCACACACACTGCTCCATGCTCCCGGGCAGCTCCTCATGACATGCAGTTATTGCAGCCTCGTTTCATAGTCGGCGCGTTTCTCTCTGTGGCCGTGCCCTGTAGGGAGGAACTTAAATGGAATATTCCCCAAATGACCTGTTCTCCCTCAACACACACACACACACACGCAGACACACAGGAGGAATCAAGGCAATGCAAACACTTCCAGTTCTCATTGGGGGAAAAGCTTAGATGGAATGGTCCCCAAAAGGCTTGTTAAAATGTTGGAATAAAGTGGTGAACTCGAACTTCCAATGAGTTCTACATAGTGCCTCCGGTCTTCACACACACACACGCAGTGGGTTTGTTGGTTATTAGTTAGTCTAATATATTCAGTAGTGTGTAATTAGCCGGTGCTAATGTGGTAAATGGAGCGCAGTGTTTCTGCTGCTGGGAGATGAACAGTTTACATATTGCCTCTTTGGTTTCTCTGTTTTCTCCCTTTTTGTTGTCTTTATTTTACTCACTTCACTGTCTTCCCCTTTTCCTCTTCTTTCCTTTTCTCTCTTAAGTCTCCTCTTTCTCTCCTCTGGGTTTTTTATGTTAAACACCATCATTTGTCAGTTTTGAAACACATCAACAGTTACTAACAAGCAGTTCCCCACCATTAGCTCCCTTTGATATCATACATGCAATTGTAAAAACACTCAGCATAATTACAGTCCAGCCACACAAAGAGGGGCAGAATTTAATGACCCAATGATTGTGAAAATCCATGTGCCTCATTCATGAAAAGCTCATATGCACATCTGTGCATTATTCAGCTTGTGAATTTCATTTTTCATTTTTCAAAAAAGCCAAATCTGAATAGTGTCAGGTCCAAAAGTAAACTCATAAGTGCCAACTTGTTTATGTTTTGAATGCCCCTTACAAAGAGGGTGAATTCCTATCAGCTCCAACACTATATTGAGTTTAATGATAATACAACATAAGTTATGTTAGCTTTAAGAATCATTGCATGTTTTTTCTGTTGAGCGTTTTTCAGATTAAACGTACCCTGCTGGGTTTTAGAGCACTAGTATCACTACAGTGGCTGTAAAGAAGCGTGGAAATGCAGCAACAAAGGCAGCGAAGCGAACTATAAGCATTTTAAACAATGGATGTAACGAGAGGAAGGGATTCAAATATTAAAAACATTTTTGTTTTTTTAGACACATTGAATGAAAACACAACTCTTGTTTGTCTACGTGAAGTCTTAAAGATCTTTAAACTCCAATATAAGATCAGTACTGATTAATGAGGAGCTTCATGTGGGTACAGACAGCATATTTTACATATAACTTGTAGGGATTTATCTATTTCCTTCATTCATTGTTTAAGAGATCATTGGACAACATTCTTGAATGAAGCCCATTGTTTCCATCTGCCATTTGCCCTACCTCTGCACTGTGTGTGTGCACACGCATGCATGCTGCCCTCACTGGTCTAATGTATGGAGCATTAAACTCATAGCCTGGAGACAGCTATAAAAACGGGAGTGCCTTGCTGATCAAAGTAAATGCCTGGGAATCTAGTTAACGTCAGCCCAGCCCCTCACAGCTTTAATGAGCGAGGCAGCTGGAGCGCAGCGTGACGGGCACACACCCACACACACTTACCGCCCACACCAAACAAGAGTACACAGCGTTCACAGGCAGGCAAACAAACAGGAGGAAGGCTCCCTCACACAGTGTAAGAGATGTACATATATAGTTGTCTCGTATCATTGAGTGTCACAGAGTCTCTTCAGGGACTGTTCACAGGTTTTTATAAATTCTTCAATTTAAAATCATGTCTTACAGATGAGTGTGCAGGAATATAGGAGCATACTAATCAATAACACATTCACATGGTTTCCAGTCACACTGAAATCAAAAGCTCCTGATTGATTTGTAAAAATGAAATAAGTCCTTTTCTTAAAGAACAGTGTAAAAGATCCTGTATTGTATCAGCATTGGTTTTGATCAAAACTAATGCCCAGTGCTACTGAAGAAACCTGAGCACATCCATTTTACAACCACCCCAGACTTTTCTACACATCCTCCCTCTTTCAAATACATTCTTTTCCCTTTTTTCATCTCCACACTTTCCTTCTTCGTCTTCTTTTTCTCTCGAAACTGTTTTGACTCGTCTGGAGCCACAAATCCTCTTAGCAGGAGGGTGTGAGATATGTCAGACCCCTGCACCACGTCAGTGGTTTTGAGTGTGTGTGTGTGTTTGACCTACAGACTACCTCAGTCTTTGCGCCCACTCCAAAGAGTTTATTCAGTGACTTGCAGGAAAGGGAGCCTATTAATCTCTGGGGGTCAGGCGAACCTGTACACATGTATTGGCCTGTATGGACTGTTAAGGTGCAGGTCCTCCAGTTATGAGATCTCTGCATTCTGTTGGACCTGTGTAAGATGTCTCACACACAGTGTTTTACACACCTTCTACACACATCACAGTGGACTGATGAACTTCTTCACATACCAAACACATACTGTAGTGATGGGTGATGGTCATTTTTTCCCCCAAATATGTCTTGCAGGTCACTTTTCAGGGTGGTATGATATGTAGAATGATAATAAATCATAAGAAGAGGAGCAAAACGTCATGGAAGCTTTTTTTATGGTACTTAGAAGCAATGCTTCCACCATAGATGTAAGCTAATATAACATAAAATAATTAATTGCTTCCTCTCCTAGTTAACTCCAGATGTTCCACTTCACTTATTTAGATCTATAATTTATTCATACATCTGTGACCAATGCAGAAACAGCACAGTGAAATCTGTGGGCGGGAACATGCCTGCAGCCAGCGGTTACCACCCAACACAAGAATGGTGGAGGACAGCAGTGTAGACCACCCAGTCCGAACGTTGTTACGCTGTCAGCCCTGTGTTGCATATTATCACCTGCTGCTTTACTGCAGATGGCACACTATCAAAGCAGTGCAGAGGAAGAGAGTGAACGAAGGCTGAAGGGTGACTGTGTGAGGCGGGTTTACATTTACAGAGGGAGGAGGACGGAGTTACGAGACAAAGTTTGGCTTATCAGTACCAGATCTGTGCCGGCTATACATACACATACATATGCAGTTTGTAATGCCATAAGTATTCCTCAACCACTCGTGTAGAACAGATCCGTTTTTTTGGTATGGATAGAGTTCTAACCCACCTGTCAGGCACTGGTGAAGACACATGCAGCCACACATGGAGTGCATGGGGTGATGTGTGAATGGCAGCAGGGATCGATATTCAGCCCGGCTCCATCTTCTTCTTATGTTGAGTTTTGTGGTGGTTGGCATCCGTAAACGTTGCATTCCCGCCTTCTGCTGGACTGCCATGCCTTGTTTATCCAGCGTTGCTATGACTTGTAAGAAAAGGCTTAAGATACAACTGTTCCTAAATGTAGCCATGTGTGAATAGTGAAATTCATTAGCAGTGCCTGAAAAATTATCCTATTAATTTATTGAAGTCAGGCTGAAGTTATTTTCAAATTTAAAGAGATGAGAGCATTTATGATGCAAAACAGAAAAATGCAAAGTATTGTCATATTTGAGAAGCTGGAACCAACAAATGTTTGGTTTAGTTTGATGAATTAAAATGAATTAAAATAATCTGACTTTTGACATTATTCTAACCTTAACCTCGAGCCTCATCTTCCTAGTTTACAAAGCTAACCTCTGTCTCTCCATCCACCACAGGGGAACAAGAAGCTGTGCCCGCAGTGCAACACCATCACCTCACCTGGAGACCTGAGGCGCGTCTACTTGTAAAGAGCACACACACACCCTCCCCACTCGCCTCTTCGTCCTACCAGACCATTTCTCCTCTCATCTTGGATTTCATCGCCCTTCCTGTCGATCATCCGTTGTTTCCCCTCTCTCGTGGTCCGGGACGGCGGCTCCAGACCCTCCCAGAGCACACAGAGACAAGACGGCTGTCTTTCAGACTCCACTGGCTCTTTGAGGACGTTAAAACTGGATAAAACTGAATGACTGAGCAGCACTCACTGACTCTCTGCCTAGCTGCCCGGCCACCGACGAAAAAAAATGAAAACACAGAGACCGGCTATCCCACTGGTCACCAGGCTTGTTTTCCTCTGCCTCACTGACATGACTTCCTGTATATGTAACACGGGGTGTCCGTGGAGACCCCCAACACCCAGCTTAGCCCTGCTGAGACCTCGCAGCTTCATGCAGCTGGAGCTGAAAGGAACTTCTTAATACAGAATATAAAGACTACTTTTTTCTCCTCTAGCTCTTCTTTGACATTTCAGTGGTGCTGGACAACGGGCTCTACCCTGAAGACTGGACAGAAAGCTTCTTCTTGTTTGTTTTTTTTTTCTTCCCTATTCCAGAGAGAAAACTCTTATCTTAACGCCCCTGTTGCTTATGAGAATTAAAAAAGGGCCTGTCCACTAAAACTGAGCTTTCAACCAAACTGAGAATAACCTCACAACCTTGAAAAGGAGTTTGATACTCCTCCTCCTCCTCCTCTTCTTCCTCCACCACCTCTTCTTCCTCTCGCCAGCCCGTCCCCTCCCCCGTCTTCCCTCTTTTGTGGTGTTCTAGTGAAGTAAACCAAAATTTCTCCCCTTCCAAGATGCAGTGCAAGCACATGTAATATAGTTCTATGTATGTTTACAATGTTGGGTGTAAATGACATAGAGTTCACACACACATACATGTACACACACATACATGTACACACATCATCAGCAGACACACACAGAAGTATATAATATCAAAAGTCCTGTTTTTAGTTGGAAGGGTTTGGGAATGATGTTTGGGGAAAAAATGGCTGAACTTAAATAAGCCTTCTGTATTTTTAAAAAAAGATCATTCGAAGATCCGTTGAAGTTTTATTTGACTGTACAGGAATAAAAAATTTAAGTAATAATAAAGTACACAAGACTAGATGGTCAAGATTTAGGTGGTGTAATTTTTCTGCAGAGTACCCTGAAAAAAAAGCAAGGAAAGTTCTTATTTCAGTTTTCTCGAATGGTGAGATTCCTACACTGCAAACAAGCAGAATGATGGAAGTGCTGTTTGGTTGCAACAATGTCCAACTGAGCCTCTTCTTTTAACCTCCATATCTGCTTCCTCACGTTCAGAGTAACATCACGCTCAGATCATAGTCTAGAAAACGTTTTGTTTTACCCCTACATGTCTCAAAAGAAAGCTTTTTCCATTGTTCCATCAGTATGCTAATGCTGCAAAAAGGTCCCAGTGTGGCAACCCCGAAGGGCAGGTTTTCTTCTAATGGATGAGGGAAATCTCTGGAAAGGAAGGATGGCCAAGACTGAAATGGCAACCTCCAAAACCCGCAGCATTTCCCTCCCCCCCTCCCTTCTCTTTACGGCAGAAGCAGCAGCAGCAGCAACCAAGGTGGTGGTGTGCTTTGTGTTTGTAAAACTATGTATTCTGTGACGTCTGTATTGTTGTAAGAAATGCTGAAAAAAAAGAAAAAATAAAACTTCTCAAATAGCACGCGTGGTCTCGTTCACACGACCGGGGAGGGTCAAGTTCTCCTCTCCTGATGGACCTCTATTCTCTCTTTATAAGCTCCATGCCCCTTTTCTTTGTTTTAGCTCATTTGGTTGTGATGCAGTTGTACATTCTGGAAAGTGAAATACTGCACAGGAAATAAGGATAACAATGCTTTGCTGTTCCATTCACATTGTGACCTCCTCTGTCCCTTGATTCCAACCTGTGTCGAACAAGACGAATGGCAGGAGAGGTCTGTGTCACATATTTGAATTATATTGTTGCAAGAATACTGTCGTCATTTTAAGGGGAATACAATGTTATTTTTCAAGAAAACAAGCGGGTGTCACTAGGGACAACACAGAATCAGTATCAGTGTCTTGCGGTACCAGAAACTTAGTCCAGCAGTTATTTAGCACAATAACACAAAGTTATCTGGTTATGAAACACAAAGTTATCTGGTCATGAAACTATTACCTACTCTGTGCAGTGAGCATGATGGTATATTGGTGGCAGCATGCATACACATTGCACAAAGGGTGAGAAGTGTGTGTGGGGCTGCAAGCAAGGTTAATCCTGCTAAGGCTAATTTTGGTGCTAAACCTCATAAAAGGACAATACGAAAGCAAGTGTAACACGTGATTTACACAAATGCAACAATGTTCTTGTAGTTACGCGACAGTTATGTCTCCAAGAAGTAAGCCTTTGGAGACATTTGTTCTTACCACTGCTCAGGCATTCAGACTTCTAGAAGACGCTGCCATGCTAAAGCCTGCGAAATAACCACATGTATATGCGTTAGATCATCGTCGGAGTGAGTCATTAACACAAGTGTTGTCAGATGCTAATAAAGTTTTATTGAAGGGAGGAAACCACAGCGGGAGGTGAGTCTTGTTTAACGCCCGACTGTTTCGGATGGCGAGGCGGCATTCTGGTTACACTGACCCCAAAACCACAATGTCTCGCGTCACATTCCTGCCACGTTAGGACAGAAACATGGTCCACACAGATACGCTAACGCAAGTGACATCACACAGGCCCGTGTGGCATGAACGAGTCCCCACTGAGCATGGTTGAGATGACAAATGCTAGCTAATTGTAGCATTTCTAGTATTTGTATGGAGGAAAGTGTATTGCTGTACCTATGCCACAGAGAGAAGAGGCAGAAATATGCAGAACAGGTAATAAATATGCAGACACATACGGACATGTTCAGCGAGAGCTTCATCAAACTGGTCAGCCGTGGTTGTTGGACAGAAGGGGTCAGCTTTCAGTCCAGGCTTGCGTTGCGTTATGATTTTCAGGTGACACATACCAGACCCTGTTTCTGGCCTCACTCTATTACCTGTTTAAATGCATTTAGACCGTTTAAAGCTGCTGATAGTCACTTTCGTTGTTGATGTTCTGGCGGCCCCTGTGGATAAAAAAGGTATGAGCACCACTGCCTATTGTAATAAAAATCTTAACCTGGCTAAGGTTGATAACTGTCAATATGCCACATGCCACATGGATTCTCCTCCATGTTGGACATACCCGAAAAAACCTCTCAAAGGAAGGCACCTCAGACGGCATGCGAATCAGCGGTCCAAACCACCTCAGACAGCTCTTTTTGCCCTGAAGGAGCAGTGGTACTGGCTGTACACCATGCTCCCTCTCGATGTTCATACTCCTCACCCTATCTTTAGTGAACTTAGAGTTATTCAGTATGTTAGCAGTAGTCCATCACAAGGATGCTAGTTGTTTTCTGGGACCAAAGATTAAGAGGTGGTTTAAATCTTGTACTATTGGAAATGGGAACAGGTGATGGGGACGCTAAACAAAACCTGACACATACTACAATTGTCATGGTACCACACTATGAAACCAGTTCCCTAGGAGTAGTAACGCGAGGTTAGTGATGGTTATTATTCAAGTGGTTTGTAAAGATCTGAGCCGCTTGCATCTCTCTGGTTGAGGCAGATCCAGAGTACAGCATCGCCATCTAGAGGACTTTGACAGAAGATTTACTGCTCTTTCAATAAAACTCCACACAATCCGACTGGTGCTATCAGGCAGATATCAGCAGATTACCAGATGGTGTCAGCATGCTCGGGGAAAAGGTGTGTGTGTGTGTGTGTGTGTGCGTGTGTGTGTGAGTGTGCCTGCATTCTCTTGTTAAATAATGTTATAGAAACCGACCCTGGCAAACATCAGAGCTCATTTAGCAGCCACCAGTATCATTAATTGGCAGGAATTACAACAGTATGATCTCTCTCCTGTGCTCGGAGCTCAGATCTGTGTCCAAGCCTTAAACAAAAGCAGTGTTTGCCTGTACTTACCCAGACGAAGGTGAGGCCTTATTAGACCCAGCCCTGCCCAGTAAGCGCTCCTGTAAGTGCTGTCAGATGCTAATAAAGTTGAAGGTAGTCGACCACAGCAGGCTTGTAGAAATGTTCTGGAGTTGTGCCGGGTGTTTCTGAGCGTATATGACTATACAGTACTGTCTAATAAGTAATAGCCGGAGTAATTTATGCATTGTTGTGTTTTGCATGTTAGTCATGCAATATTACACGTGCTAATGAAAATGACAATGAATGCTGAACTTCAGTCTAACTAGTTAAGTTGCTACTAGCTTAACACGTTAGCTAGCTAGCTGATAGGTGATATTGACAGAGGTGTGTGCTTTGCTGCCTGTTCAAATGAGGTAGCACGGGGAGGACTGGTGGCTCAGGCAGCATGCTAGTTAACTTAACATGTCGTTAGCTGGTTTCTGGTGGCTAGCATGTTGTGACTCGTGAGTGATTATTTTGGCAGAAATATATTTTTATACAAATGTATGTTGTTGTTTTTTTGCTTTATAGTGTGACCGGTCACCAGCAAACCCCACATATGCTGTGTTTTGTTGCTAGTCTATGCTGGTTTTTCCACCAGGGCTGCTTGTTGGTCAAGCATGTTGTTAGCTGTTAGCTAACTGTTAGCTAGCTGTTAGCCTGGCTGTGTGTGGGTGCAGGTGAGCAGTTCTGGGATGCCAGAACACCCCGTAACGACTTCTTTGTGTTGTGGACCCACTTTCAGACCAGTTATTGAGAGAGTGTCCATTGGATGAAGCCTTTCAGGTAAGAAAATTACTAAGGCGGCCTAAACCCTCCAAATAATGCTCCTTCCTTTAATTCTTTGGTGAAGCTGGGGTTTACAGGCAGTCTGAAGACAGTTAGGTATCGTCTTTCAGAGGGGATCAGTAGATATCTGGTGAGCACCGACTGACTTCAGAGAATTATGATAGATAAAAACATTATTTAGCATTAACGCTGGGCTTCCATATGAACGCTCACCCAGTGTTAGGTACATGTCACTATGTGTATTGATAACGGAGGGTTTACATTAGCATCCGATGAACTGTGTAGGAGCTGTGGCTATTTTTATAAACTTGAGGTTAAACTCGAATACATTTTATTCTTAACAGTCCACGTGTTGCCTCACAGCAGTAGCAGATACTGATGGACCCTTGGCACACAATGTCCTTACAAAAGTTGGTCCTCCTAACACACACCTGTACTATTTAAAAAGATTTGTCTCTAGTGACTCCTAGTGGGGGTTTAAAGAAAAACACAGGTGGATTTTCAACAGGACTGTGACTCAAACATGCTCTGATTACTTCAAGTCTAACGCTGATCATGGGACTTTAAACAAATGAATTCAGCAGCGTTGTGTGAACCATGTGCAGCAGCCAGTGCAGCTACTTTTGGAGCCGACGTTTACATTCCAAGTGTTTCTGGGCTACAGTGTCAGGAATTTAAGTGTATTAAAACAATGCACTTTTTAAATCATTTTCTCTGCTTTCTTTTTCTTTTTTGCCTGGTTTATTTAGAAAAATAATCGTTACATATATTTAGGTGCAAGGGGAATTAACAGAGAAATTGTTTAACAGTTTGCTGTCATTTTGATTCTCATAAATACCCCCCTGCCTGAACAGTCTGGGTAGAAACCTTTTATTTAAATAAGAGTATTTCTGTGCTTTACAACAGACGTTATTAATAATAGGGCCAGTTGGCCTACTTTTTTTTTTTTTTTGATTGATTAGTTTATTTAAGTGTCAAACACCATAGTTGGTGACCAGCCCTCATGGGCTCATTAGACACTAATCATATTCGTCAAATAATAATTTCACAATTACATCCACGATAGCCACGTGACATAATACAGAACACATCATAACATCACTAAACCATTAAAAATGGATACAGATACAAATGGATTGTCATATAGGATACAAAATACTTTGCCGCAGATACCAGGCCTTTTCTATAAACTTTGCCAAAGCAAAAACGTCATTTTCAAACAACCAGCACAGAATCTCCCCTTCGTATTTCCAAAATATATCAGGATTTTTAAACTGGATTGATTCAAAAAGAGAGTTCCTTAAATCACAATATAAAGGACAATAAAAAACAAAATGAAATTCGTCTTCTACAACCTGGAGATCACAAAATTCACATAAACGTAAATGTTCGGGTATACCTTTAAATCGACCCACTTCTACTGCCAGAGGTAAGGTACTAGTTCGTAATTGAGCACAAAGGGACCTCTGCCTTCTCTTTAAATTCCAAAAAATATAAGGTTCTGTAACATAGTCATTCTTATACTGAACATAATTTCTAAGTTTTGGCTTCCTCCATATCTCCTGTTTCCATTGATCTTCGTATTTCCTAAATAATCTTTGTCTGATGACATTTATATTACATTGCAAA
>CAEMYA010000024.1:2151174-2162561 GCA_903131615.1 Diplodus sargus
ACCTTTTTTTTTTAGCTTCCAACAGTGTTCTGGAGGCCTTAGTTTCCTCTGATATCAGCTTGGTTATCCACTTGTTTTATGTATTATAACCTCATTAATATTGTAAATATTAACATTCTGAGTTTTCTTGTACAAAACTACATAGTGCCCCTTTAAATAAATGTGTTGAACCAACATAATATCAAGCAAAAGTACGACAAACTACACCCTCTGTAATGAGTACAGCTGAATCCTTGTCCTTTTTTGACATTGAGCAGTTATATTTGTGGTTTGGTCACATTTTATATGTGGGAAGCACACACACACACACACTCACACACACACACACACACGCTGCATTCAGTTACAGCGAGAACAAACAAAAAACCTACGCAGGTACTGAATGAATGAAAGAGACGGAAAATATGTTCAAGGAAATTTGGTGTGTGTGTGTGTGTGTGTGTGTGCGTGTGTGTGTGTGTGTGTGCGTGTGTGTGTGTGTGTGTGTGTGTGGTTGGGGAGGTGTTGTTCCCAGAGACGGGGGTGAGATGAGGGATGAATGAGAAGGTCAGAGGAGAGCCGTCTGTCTCTGTGTGTTGTGTAGCTGAATAGATGAGAGCCGGTGTGGCCTCAGGGCTGTACCTGACAGGCTGGCTCGTTGCCTACCTGCACATCCGTCTTTGGCTGACTGTACTCACCTGTTCAAATACATCTCTGAACAGTGGGAGGGGGGGTGTTTGAAAGTTACAGATCAGCCTTGCGGGAGAAAAATACGATTCTCCCAGGTCATTCTGTCCTCATACGATAGGAGGTCATACGTATCCTGTACAGACATAAAAGTCGTTAAAAACTGTAGAAAACTCTGTCCAGGATATCCTTAGGTGTCTGAAACATGGTCTTTACACTCAGATCAACCTATGGTAGACAGCCATTAGTCTCCTATAGAGTGCCTTCCTAACTCAATGTGGATAATCCGTTCCTTCCACGCTCCTGCCCCTCATTTGAATGACGGTGCTGTCCACAAACCCTGGATTCCACAGTGTTTCTGTCCTGGCCTGTTTTGTATTGATTTAACACAACAATGAATCATATGCAGTCAATTCATGCAGTTCAACACTTTTTTGGTTGCTTTATCGCCAGAAAAGATTCAAAGGAGGGTGGGTAAATGCACAATAAGTGCAGAAGAAACAGAGAGATGAAATAACAAGCACTTTCAGCAGGCACTAGCACGCCGAATGCGTGCTGAAGTTATACTGTTGTGTTTTCTTAAGTTTTAAACACACCTCAGTCCTCCTGAAGGGAGGCAGAATGGCATCGGCGACTTGATAAAAGACGCAGAGGAAACATCAACAGGTGCCCTTCTAAAGGCTACTACAGCGTACATGGTGCTTGTTACATGGCGTGAAAACTTCAAAACTTATTCTCCCATCCTCCCTCTCTTCTCACTCTCCCACTTTCTCCTCCTCCCATCCATCTTCCCTCAGCCCCCCGCCTCCCCCACTCCTCTGCCCCTGCATCGAGGTAAAGGGATTTTGATGTTGTCCCAGACAATGGACAATTTGGGTGATTTCCTGTGCGCCAGTGTCATATGATTTTGTCCCGAGGCAGTGCTGTTCCAGAGCCTTTTGTCTGGCTGGCCCGAGCCATGGAAGTCAGACTTCCCTCTTTCTCCCCTTCCCTTTTCATGTGGCCTGTGTGAATGAGCCGAGTCTGCAGCTATTGTGGTGTGATTTGGTGATTTATCCATTGGATCCAATGACTGAGGGTTTGACGTGCAGTGTTAACTGTGTATCTGATACCGCCTGCCAGGTCTTTCACAGGGATAGTCTCTCCACATAGGAAAGACTTGTGCATTGTGGGAAACAATAGCTTTTGTTGCGTTGGATAATAGGTAGAGTATTCATGTTCCTGTGGCGATTAGATGGTTTTAATGTTTAAGTTGTGTTAAAAAAAGACTATAATCCTGTCTTTGATTTCAGTGACATCCTCACTGTCATTTTACTCCCCTCAAAATGCAGATTAAATGAGCGGTTGAATGGCAGTCAGGCGAAGTTTAGCACGGCGTTCATGCAACATATTTTGCGATTGTGAAAGTGTCCCAGGATGCGTCCGCGTGGAGCTGACACGCCAGGGAGCTGAGTAGAAGTGACACGGCGCAATCAGTGTCAGGAAGTGTGCGTAAATGTTCGCATGACATGCCAGGTGATAAACTGGACCGACAGGGATGGTTGAAATGATCTTAATTAGGAAATGTCAGCCTTAATGCGGGGATTCTCTCTGTCCCAGCCTGTTCGTGACCTGAGGGCATAAAAGGAGCATCAGTATGCTACGAATGTGAGAACTGGGCCTCAAATTCCGACTCATGCACTCCATTCAGGGAGCGACAGCGGTGAGAGGAGATGTGATCGCATGCAACAGAAAGAGGCAAATGAGGTGAGCGTCATCATGAATATAGATTGAAGCCTTAAGAGCAGAATGTATCCCCCCTGTCTTTTATGAACTGTGGGGAAAAAAACATTCGTTAGTTAAATTATGGGCCTTGAATGACGTCAAAAAGTGGAATGGAATGTAAGAAAGGTGGATGTGTGTACAGGAGCCATGTGGCCCTTTTTTGACTAAACAGTCTCATGAAGTGAGGGGCCCCAGGAACGTAACTCAGGCAGTAAATAAGAAATGTAAGGCTTCTGTATGCTTGAAATAAAGGTGAAGCCATTGGGTAAAAGTGTTAAAACAAAGAGAAGTTGAGAAGTTCTAGACCCCGCTTTACTTTTTTGGACATGTGTCCAACCTCCGTGCAAACTGGGAACAGTTCAGGCCAATGAGTTTGAGGGTTTATCAAATGCCAAAACATTTGTCCCAGTGAACTCACCATTCAGGTTATTCTAGTAGTTCTGCGGGATGTTTGACAGGCCAACGCAGCAAACTCTGAGCAAGGTTCAACTTTGTCGCTGGATGAACCTGCATTTTCCTCCGCAGGACGACGCCAGCCGGCACCCTCGCTGTGTCAGTGCAGTGTTCTCATTCAAATAAACCAGGGCGCTATGTTTGAGATAATGTTGGTCTGAAAGAGCCTTATTCCAAGTTGACATTACAGGATCTGAGCCCCGACTTGCAACTAGACAACAGCTTTTGGATTTTGCCAACAAAAGCTCCAAGATCAGAGGCAAATCTGCTCTCAGTCAGCGCTTACAAATCAGCACTCTATCATTATTCGTACATGGTTTAATCCAGGAGCCCAACCATGCCTCGAAGACCGCCGAGCAGCCCTGCCTGGGGGAGCAGAGGAGTCTAAAGGAAGAGATGGAACAGCAGCGGGGCAAGAAGAGGTAGTTTGGAGACTGGACATACTCATCATGGATTCCATCAGGTGACAGGTCTTGTTGCTGATCAGTCCTGCAGCGATATGATCAAGATTCCCACTTAAAAAGCACATAGTTGTGTAGTGTGAGCTGTACAGCAATCAATGACATGAGTCGTGGGGTTCGACAAAGGCGTTACACATTCTAACAACCGCATCGGTCTTGGTTTTATTTTCACCACATCTCATAAGGCATGAAAACCAGAAGGATACCAGACACAAGGTGACATAATGTTTGCTTTCCGACAAGACAAAACAGAGTCACCATGTTTGAAATGTACTTCTTCGGTAGCAGGACATTTTTAGAGGAAGAAACCAGGGATCCAAACTTGAGCTGTAAAGTTTCTGCATTTCCTGAAATAGGTCTTGCTGAAGATATTGGCCAGTGGGAACCCTGATGGACAACCAGTTTGTCCATCTTCACTGTGCAGGACTCGTTCACAGAAAGTAAAACAGAGAAGCAAAAAAGGGACACATCATGAGCCTGGATGAATTTGTACGTGATGCATGTTTATGGCCAGCAAGCTGAAGAAACCAAATGTGACATGTGTCTGTCTACCTGAAACTGATAAACAGGAGAGAGTTAATCTCTCCAGGAATCTTGTGTAGTAAAACTGCCATCATGCACTGCCTGCGCATTTCCTCTGTGTCTGCGGCTTCGTCTGTCACCTCCTGTGACCTCCAGCGAAGACAGACCTGTTGGCTTTGATCACATGCTTGTTCCTCGACAGTGTGCACCACACACACACACACAAACACACGCACGCACGCACACACACACACACACGCAGGGCCTCCATAATACTTGTCCTTCTTCAAGATAAGCTCCATCAGGTTGTGCATGTAACAAGAGCTATGGGTGTGTGTGTGCACGTGTGTGGGTGTGTGGGTGTGTGTGTGCGTGCGTGTGTGTGTGTGTGTGTGTGTGTGTATGTGTGTGCGTGCTTGTGTGTGTGCGTGTGTGTGGTGTGTGAGTGTAATTGGATCCTCTTATAGTAGATGGATGTGAGTGAAATGTTATGATCAAACCTGCTGATACTGGAAACCAAGACAGGGTTTGACATATGAGAGATAAGAGAAAGAGAGAGAGAGAGAGTGAGAGAGGGAGTGAGAGAGTGAGTGAGAGAGAGATGAGGGCTGGGTTTTGAAAGAGAGTATATGAAATAAAGCAGATCTTATCAGAACGGAGATTTAGAAGAGTTTGTTTAAGGGGGGCAATTTGCAGCATTTTGTTTAAATAGCTGTTGGGCTAACGCGACATTAGCATCCGTGTCAATGAGCAGTCGTCATTTCACGTGTATTTGAAATGTTGTTCAAAGAGTCCAGAGCCAATACCAGTTACACAGTGGAGCGAAATGTTTGAAAACTATAGATATTGTGGTGTGAAGACTCAAAGGGACAGTTCGGGTCTTTTGACATTGGGTTGTTTTAGGTACTTATGCCTAAAACAGAATGGAGAGAGGTTGGCTTTTGAGTCTTTTTTACGCAATCAGATACGTTAATAAAGATCAGGCAGAAATATAAGCTTCGCTACTCTGGTAAGTTAGGCTACTAAATGTGCTAGCATAGTAAAGCTGCTAATGGATGTCACTAGCTAAAGCGTTCACTGTTCAGCTTTGCAATCACACACGGGCTAGTGTGTCTGCTATCGCGACCACGCAGCAAAACATTAGCAAATGTTGGCTGGCTGTTCTCGTGGGGTGATGGTTAGACATTGCGATGCAATCTGAAACATTTGGGCTAGCAGCAGGGTACATTAGAGCAGAAGACTGATTACACAAGACCTGCCTGAACTGAATCCATGTGTCACCACCATCACCTGAAAACCTGATATTCTCAAATAGTCAGCCTCTGTGTGTTCCGCCCTGTGTTGTAAACTTGCTAACATATTTTTTAAGCTGTACAAACTTTTGCCTGAAATGAAAGCAGCATTTTATTGAAGCTCACATGAGAACAAAAGTAGCCCCAGATGTCTTGAAGATCCGATGGAGCCTGACGTGTGTTAATGATGAGTGCCAACTTTTTTCTCGAAATTTACCAGCAGCATGTCGGACTTGACTTTTTGACTTTTTGACCTTTTGACCCTCCAAGATTTTTGGCATGAAACAGACAAAACCATAGATTCTACGCTGCAAAATATGCCAAATGAAAATGTCCAAAACAGATCACATTTATTTCTATAGGGCAGAAGAGAATCTGTGCACTGAACTCCAGGGGTGAAAGACATCTTTCCCAGAGAAAGTCCAGCTATTGTCGAGTTGAGTGAACAGATTGTTCAGTGCACTTTTGATTGCCTCAGTTGATTGTTTTGCAGTGACTGTGTTAGTGACCTTTTTTGAAAGTCTATGCACCTGCAGTGCATGATCTAATCTATCAAAGGGAGACCCGTACAAGCCACATAGTAAACTACTGCTGAGGTCTTTTTCATGCTCACAACAAAATCCTCAGTCTCGCCGCTTCTCTTGTGGGTGCGCACAGTCTTGCACAACTTAAAACACGACAGTTGTGCAATATATAGAGTAATTAAAGAGTCAGGTTTTACTACCCATTCACGCTCGGCAATCTTATCAAACTGGCACGAAAAAAAAAGGTCAAACATCAGGATGTGTGCTCTCATGTTTTTATTGCGCCACGTTTTCATGACTGTGTCATTGTGTTGCCCGGGCTTTAATTATGCCCTCAGGTAGCGCTCGGCGAAATTTATCAAAAGAATCGCCGTGTTTTGAGTCTTGACATGCTATTTCGACTAACAAAAGGTTTTATTTTCTCAGCCATGTTTTGGTTGATTTTCCCATTCACCTTTCACATCAAGATAGACCGAAACCAACCCCCACGTAGCAGCTGATCGTCTGCACCGCTCCATGCCAACACTTTAACATCCTGCACTGCAAGACAAAAGGCGACGAATTTGCCGATGACATCAATAACATATTTTCCTTTATGTCCATAAACATTTGGTTTTGTCAGATGACTTCATTTCACTTTCAAACTCATCCACCATACAGTAACAACTGTGAATAACACTCCCTTAACAATAATCACTGGCAACTAGCTATTCAGAGGTGGGGACTGTTCCACCGATGAAAGTCATTTGATCCCAAACAAGCAAAAAAGAAAAGAAAGAAAACATTTATTTTTTATTTTTTATCATAAATCAGCCATTAAGAAGAAATAGTAATCTAACCTGGACTGATACAGGTGCAATCTGCACGCATCTACAGAGTTATGTAATGCTTGGAGACCTTCCTACCTTGTGTGGGTGTGTGTGTGTGTGTGTGTGTGGGCGTGTGTGTGTGAGGCTCCTATTTCTAACTGTTGCACAATTGCACCTGAAAGCAGGCCGATGTGCACCTGCAGGTGGGGATTATATTTGAATAATTTGGTAGAATTCACATTTCAAGGGGGTTAAATATGAGCATTAAATATGTTTATAATTGTTATATTATATTTAACACATTTTGTATTTGATTGAGTGCACACGGGGCTCCTCATGTACAGGAATGATTCCGGACATTACTGGCATTAGCCACCGGGGGGCAGTCTATTTCAATGATAATTGAGTGAATTTGATCCTTCTCACAGTGTATTGTTGACAGATTTTCATGCAGGTCTGTATGGTCAAAGAGACGCCAGCAACAGGGTCTGATGACAATAAAATAAGCATATCGGTTTTTTTTTTTTAAACCAGGAACAATATTGAAATTGTTCTTAAAACAAGACCGAAGGTATCACTATGGTTTGAAGATGCTTATCATTGAAGAATGCATCTTTAATTAACTTGGTACTTGGTATATGCCCCACCCTGATTTTGGATGTTTAAGGTTGGGTGGGTATACAGTAACTTATGCAGGATTCTGCATATTCATTCTAAATAAAAGTCTGTCTTATTATGATGACCAGAAACTCAAATACACCCAACCAGTGATACTTGACACTGTTACCAAAGCCTTTAATGTTCCTCAGTCCATTTACATCCTATGTTATTTCTTTGTTCATGTGTTCTTTGTTTGGTATGCTTTACTACACACACGTATGTGTATGTGCACACACACACAACTACCAGGATGTACAGGTATGTTGGTAATGTGTTTGCATACGTGTGTCCTCGTGCGTTTTCCTCTGTGCGGACGCTCGTCTGCCTTTTTGTTTGTGTATGGCATGGCCTGTGATAACCTATCACAGTCCTCCAAGAGAGGCTGGTCACATGTCTGAGTAAGTGTACAATGTGTGTGTGTGTGTGTGTGTGTGTGTGTTTGCGCCATTGGGAGAAGCCGAGGTTAACTCATCACGTCTCCTCTTCCTTATCAGTCAATTATGTTTATGAGCTGTCTGTATGGACATAATGACTGTGTGGAACCAGTTGTGCGCATACACACACACACACACACACACTTTGTACTAAGTCATGAAGGGAAGTTTATAAGGGTTCATATGATGCTTTGTAATTATTATCCCTATATCTGAATGTATTCCTCAGTTTTCCTACGTCAGTTGATCCATCTTTTGATGAGACCGTTGAAGTGCAGACACACAAAATGAAACCTAAGACCACAGCAGGAGGGAGGGAGACCATTCGACAGGACATGAATCACTGGGACACTTGAAAGCTTCGACTAAAACAACACATGACATGGAGATAGATATCAAAGTGTAACACAAACAAATTGGCTGTTGAAGTTATCATCAGTGTTTATGCCGTTTGATGTGGAGAGCTATGTCAGGCATGCATGGACTGTATATATTTCTCACTCGAGCTCAAGACTTAGAAGAAAAAAAAAAACAGTGGAAAAATTAATGCGTGAGCAAACTAGAGGAGACGGGATGGAGAGGGAACAAGGTCACATGAGGGAGATGAAAAAAAAGGGAAAAAAGCAACGACAGAATTCCAAGTGTGGGGTTTCCTCGAGATGTGATAGGGCTGCTGTGGTGCCACCGCTGCAATAGCATCTAAATAGAAAATCTCCCAGAGCAAATGAGCGTCCCATCTGGGGCCTTTGAAGTTCTCCGGCAGCGAGACCCGACGCTTCCTCTTTGCATTACAGAGCCAGTTTGTGGTTGGTTTCTCAAGGGAATTAACAATACGTGCCTTGATCCATGCGTGCCCGTGTGTGTGTGTTCGCCTGTGTGTGTGTGTGTGTGTTGTGTGTGTGTATGTGTGTTTATCATAATCCTGCAAGCCAGACTACACTGGACGGGTGCCACATTGCTGCGAGCTGGAAAGTTATTGCACATCTCTTCTTTCATCCTTATTTTACAATCACATGCAGACACTGTGGACACACACACACAAATGCATCCACATAACACACACGCAAACACAAACTTGATATGAGGATACAGTAATAAACATAATGACTTTGATGCTAATTTGCTCTTGTGTGTAATGTAGCTTAACGTTGGTGAAATACCTGATAAGAGAGTAAACTGGGCACCACACTGATAACATTTAATTTACATTCTTGTCAAATTAATTAGACTATTTGGATTGCTCATTTATCCTGCTAACGACCTGCTACTGTGTGCGCCGTGCAGCGCTGGCGCCTAATTTTGAAGTAAATAAGATGGCAAGTTGCAGATTTAAAAAAAGCTAAAGAGGTCAACAAGTTTGCTTTTTTTGTATTTACTGTGTTTGCATTAGTCCGTCTCTACATTTTTGTGACTTACCTTTGATACTCAAGTGCAAGCCTGTTGGCTCCCATACTGAAGACATAAATAGAGAAAACAACAGCTCAAGGGCTCAGCGCTGTCATTAACAGCAAACATTACTGTAACAGAAGTGGATAATGCATTTATTTGGGACTATTTTCAATGGCAGATTAAGACATTTTGTGGAGCTGTCCTCTTCTCTCTGTGTTCGCGGGTGGCTGTCGCTCATGGATAGAACCAGAGTCTTGTTATCGGAAGGTTGCTGGTTTCGATTCTGCACGCTGAAATATCCTTGGGCAAGATACTGAACCCCAAACTGCTCTGGATGTGCTGGTCGGCACCTTGCATGGCTGCCACCGCCATCAGTGTATCAATGTTTGTATTACTGAGTCGCTTTGGACAAAAGTGTCTGATAAATGCCCTAAAATGTTGGGCTTTGGTCAGGACTGTATTTATGACAGTATGTGGTATCAACTTGAAAATAATCTCCAGCAGTCGTAGTCACAGTAACAATGGGACTTGTCCATGTGGATGATTATGGTGCCCTTTGGTACAGACAGTGCAACATAGGTAGCGTATTCAACAAAAAAAGCTGTGTGAAACAAAACACTAATTTAAATATACAATCCTGATCACACCCACCAAGTGAAAGATGGGCCAAACACTGTGTATAGATCAATAAAGATGTATCTGTCAAAAAGACTTTGCAGCCAGTTTCACTTAGTGGAGTCCAAAAAGGTTTGGTTAGCATGATTATTTATAAAGTTCTGACTTAGTGTACGTGTTTGTAAGTAATCACAATTGTTAAAAAGAGCCGGGTTCCATGACATGGTCTCGTGACATCATCTTTATGTCACAAGCACATGATAACAATGTAGAACATCCTTACTTGTTGAGGTTCATTCATCAGTAACCACACAGAGGAACAGTGGAACAGCGACACTTTGTGAATTGACGACAGTGTTGTTTTTCAGGGTGCAATTTTAAAAAAACCATATAAAAGATTAGGTCACAATTTGTGGTCGGTGTGCAGGATGTCTGTGTCGTGAAAGTATGTTACAAGTGAAAATCCTTGTAACCATTCTTTCTGACCCATCAGTGCTTTCACTCCCCATTTAATATCGGCTTAGCTCGCGTGGGACCTCGACCAAGGTGATACATAAAAAATTAAATAGAAAACCCAACCAGCCCTGACTTGCCATATTAAGTAGGCACCATTTAAATGTATGTCCGTGTATGCATCTGCCCAGTGTGGAGAGAGATGGTAACGCACTATCAATACAGAATTTACCATCATCCTGACTCTTTTTTTCAAATGTCTCCACATGCTCAAACATGCAGTTATCCACGTCTCTGTGTGTCTGCTCAGAAACAGGACTCAACGTCCTTTGTTTGCTCTGCTCTCCACAGTCTGCAGGTGTACCAGTGCACACTTTGAAGAAACCTATCATCATTAATGGCTGGCTGGGGGCCCAAACTCATATCTACCTTCTGATGTTATTGTTTACCAGATAGCATTCAGACCTTATTCAACACCTGTTAGAAATTATGTACTGTGTGTTTTAATATGGAACCATAACAGTGCAGGAGATAATGTGTTATAAAAGGGTTTGGCAATTTGGCACACATGTCTTTAGTGTACTGTGTTTACAGTGTACTGTTCTTGCCATTAATAGATGGTGAAGTTATCACTAAATGAGCTAATGGAGGCTAATGGAACATCTGGTGGTATGTCTGGAAAAGTGAAATGATTGCGTGATAATGTACATAATACCCCCTCTTTGTTTTCTATTCGTCCAATTTGAACTTTTCTCTTATCATTTATACATGATGCAGGAGTTTCTGTGTTAGTCACAGGTTTTGCAGCTGCTGCTACTTTTGGTTGACTGGCAGTGATTCATTGTCCTGAACACTGTCAGGTTGGAACCTGAACGGTCAGCGTTAATCCTGAGATTGCTTCCTAAGGCTGCTAAAGCTGATGTATTCAGTTGTCAATTTTGAATGTAATACAATCTTTTTTTAAAATCAAGAATAATAATAGCTTGTGTTCCACAAAGCATCTTGTGATGCTCACCCTGCACTCTGCACAAAGGTCACTTCTGTTTTTGCATCTGGTCAATTTCCTTAACACCCATATTTATTCCGTATTTATTATCTGTATTTAAAATCTACGTTTAAAACAATACAAAACAAAACAAAACAAGAAAAACTGCTGTTAATTTTGCACTATATCATGTAAATATGTATATATGTCTATTTTCTTCCCTTTATAATTGTATTGCTTATTTTTGCTATTGTTTCTGTTCTTGTAATATATTCAACTGTATACTCACAGACAAATTTCCCCCGTCTGCGGGACATTAAAGGAATTCTCATTCTGATTCTGATTCTGATTGTGATGTCA
>CAEMYA010000024.1:2162653-2182213 GCA_903131615.1 Diplodus sargus
GGGGGCACCAGTGCCCAGGCCCCCCCGACCCCGACAGACAACATCTGGCCGGGCCGAAGGGACCCAGGGACAGGGCCCCAACAGCAACCCAGACACAGCTCCCAGTGTGGAGGACCCCCCTGAGGAAACTCTGGAGTTAAAACCTTAAAAATAATAATAATAATAAAAAGAAAGACATAAGATAAGGTAAAAACCATGACAAAAGGTAGGTAAATGGAGTGAACAGCTAAAAGAATAAAATACATATGATAATAAAATAAAATAAAATAAAATAAAACAGTAAAAAAGTAAAAATTTGGAGCAACAAAATAAAATACAATAGAACCACATAAGAATGGAATAAGAATTTAAGATATTAGTTAAAAGCCTGATTAAAAAGGTGTGTCTTCAACCTTTTAAGGTGTGTTTTTAAGGTGTGTTTGGGCTCATGATCCTGCTGCAGTATGAATCCTTTTCCACGAAGATGTAAACCAGAGGGTGGAGCATGTCTCTGAAGAAAGAAATTGTACTTTTGCTTGGTGAGGGTGAGGTCAATTCTGTGCATCTGTCTGACTACAGTGAAGGCAAAAGACCCCCGGAACTGCATACACCCAACACTGTATTACACTGTGCATTTGACGGCTAACATCGTGAAGTGACATCATGTACATAAGGTATCTTTAGTTTCTTATGTAATGTAGATAGGTGTGTAACAAAAGTTAGAGAAGTAGCATAGTGATTTTAACTCAAACCACAATGTTTTCCTAAACCTTAACAAGTAGTTTTCTTGTTTAAACCTAAAGATTCTCTGGCACTACGACGAAGGTCCAGGACTTGTGTTGCCGTTCCTCTGCTCATGTTGGTTTGGGAATGGTGAGATGAGTCTTTCTGGGAAATGTTGACAATCGACCTATTCAGCCTTTTAGGTATGAGGATGTTTTGTACATACGGTACATATAATATTAAAATGAGACTTCTTGTACTATAGTCTCTTTTACTATATCAGCTTTTATTACCTATACCAATAATGTTGAAGCTTGTGAGTGAATATTTTTTGTCAGATTTCATGATATCATGGAGTTTTCAAATATTTGATTAACCAAAAGTTGTGTGTCCCTAGATTTTTTGTCCAAAGGGTGAATTCTGATTAGGGTGGAAAAGGTTCCAAAGTAGCCCAGCAGGAGAGCAATACAACAGAAGCTTCAGTAAAGTCAGGTCAAGCAAATTGTATTAATTCAGCCCACAACCAAAGGGTTGTTTCAATGGGCTTTCCAAAAAAACAAACAAACATGCAACATGATTTTGACTGCCATTGTTACATGGTGATATGCTGATTTTCATGACTATACATGCATATACAACACACAAAACCCCACAACGCAGCTGCTTTTGTGACTAATGTGGTGGAAACCCAGCCGCTCTTGTAGGCACACCTTAGCGTGATAAAACCATGTGACTGATAACAACTCCTATTCAGTGGAACTCAGCAATTCAATGGAACAGCAACGTCTCCAGATTTGATTCAAGCAAAAACCTAAGTAAAGTAAGAGTGTTAGTAAGAGTCATGAAGAGAACATACAGTTCACCTTTTGTTCTCAAACCATAGAACTCTGGAATAAAATCATGATCTGTCATTACTCGGTTTGTTTTAGCAGGAATCAAGAGTGATTAGCAGTGTTTTGAGCTAAATGCTAACATCAACATACTAAAATGGTGGTATTTAGCAGGTTTTATTTATGTTCACTATTTTAGATTAGCATGTAAACATAGTAACACCTATGCTAATTACAACGTACATGTAAGGCTGACGGTAGCTCCATTAGTTTTTGCAGCTAGCTGGTCACAAATGAAAGCAAAAGACAACAGGATGAACCGGATGTCGACTCAGGGAATCACCGTAGTTACTACTCATTCTGTGTGAACCATGAATGGGTGTGACGAATTACAGGGTGATGCTTCTAATAGTTGTGTGACAGAAGCCTCAAAAATGTTAACCTCATAGTGATTTAGGAGGAAGAGTTCGGGGATTACTGAAGTGACCATTCCCCGGGAGACATGAATGACTGTGCTAGATTGTCTGCCAATCCAGCAGACGTTGAAACATTTCCCTGGATAAATAAGAGCTTATTAAAACCACAAATGTAATCTACAGTGTTGCGCCAGAGGAAAAAGAGAATGATGTCATGATGAACAGTTTAGTCTGGACCAAAATGGTCGCCGGCCTGACAGCACAACATCTGCCCCTATAGAGCTACCCCTCAAAGAATGAACAGTCGGATGCCGAGTTATTTAGTGGTTTGTATAGACTGTTGGTTAAAGTGTCTCCAATAACAAACCACGCAGTTTACCCTATCGTTCTGTATTTCTTTCTATCTGATTTGTATCTTTTATGCAAACCATTTCCACAGCAGTGGGAAGTTGGGAACACAAAGCAGCTCAGTTTCCGTCTTCCAGTGCTAATTGTGCTACTGGGTAATAGCCTCCAGAGGGGTAGCATTTCCTCCGCTGAGGAAACGCACACACTCACACGGAGCAGTCAGGAGTTCCGGCGGCCCACTGAGAGATCCAGTCTCCTTCCCCCACTTTGGCTAGTCTCCATCAGTTAGCTGCAGATTATTAAGAGGGGCCAGTGGGGGCTTGTTAGTGGTCTAGCCTGGCCATTTCTGGTCTTACAGCGCGCGTTCATACAATGGAGCAAAAGAAAGCACGGAGGGATCATGGAAACAAATGGCTTTTTCGTGTGAAGTTGTGAAGAATGTGATTAAAATATCGATATGTTCTTTTCGTCGTTCAGTCTCGAGTAAAAATATATCAGACGACACTTTTAGAAGAGACAGAATTCTAATAAATCATTTCCTTTAAATTAATTGAGCTTGTGAGCAAAATGTCCGGGACCTCCTGAATCTGGGGTTCAGGGGCCACACAGAGAGTGGGGGTTTTTGGGGGTTTTCCCTCCACTTTCTACCTCCATGCTTGAGGTGAACAGCGGAGACAGGACTGTGGGAATATTTATCTAAAAGTGAGAGAGAAATGTATGGTTGATGTGCTAGAGAGCTCATGAGATCATATCTTTGACCTGATCAGATGCAGAATAGTTCCTGTTCAGTTTGCAGTTGATACAGTTATGTGATTTGTGAATAAGTCTGACCACGTCTTTACAAACAATGAATGATGAACCTGCAGATAAGAAGGGAGGGACAAAACAATGATGAAACTGTCTCAACACAATCGCATGAACAGATGAAGTATAATTGATAAAGTTCCTGTTAACTCGGCAACAATAGGTTGGATAGATTCAGAGTTTGGGTTCTTTGGACATTGTCCAGCAAGTATCTGACAAACAAGTTTCACCTTAAAGGAAGTTATTAAGAGTAATTCATTTACAGGGACATCAGAATGGATTGTTATGGTTAAAACATTTCAAGACAAATTACTAAGATTATTGATTGATGAGGTTTGTAGACTAGATCAATAAATCCTCCAAATTGAACAACAAAATCCATCACATGTCTGTGCCCTCTATTTAGGCTGAACCGAATTCCTGTTTAACTATACATTGTGGTTTGCTCAACATGGACTTAAATGTCTCAAAATGACAGATATGCATTCACTTACATGTAAAACTGGAGAGGATCATTCCAGGTCAGCTGTTAGGAGTGAAAAAATAAATGCAAGATATTTCTTTTAATTATGTTTCAGCACCCGTTTCAGAGAGAAGCCCTGCTGCAGACTCCATATGGGGACACTCAGCCCCTTCTTCATTCAAATAAATGGGGATGGAATCCGGTCGAACTGCACCTTCAGGGACAGTAGAGTGCGTGGGTGGAAAACACACAGACGCGGATTTTATGATTACTGAAATGTCAAAAGTCACGCTGAGATAGACCTGATGTATGAACGATAAAGTTCTCGTGCATTTGGCTCTGATAAGGCAGATCACATGATTTGCAGGTTGGTGTTGTTGTTGTGTTGGTCTTTTTTTTTGGGGGGGGGGGGGGGTTACATGGGGTTATTTTGGGGCTTATGGATTAAATAACCAGAGTTTTTGGATAATCCAACAAAATTAAACACCATACAAATCAAATTAGATATATTCAGTTTTACTGCCCAATCCAAAAATATAGGGAGATTCTGGCTTTATGATATATCATGTTACAAGACCTTCAAGAGAAACGCCTGATGAAGAGAGGTGCAGTAATGGAGAGTCACCAACTAACATCTGACTTTTACTTTTATAGGGTATGACTGGCATTCTTTTCCCACATCAAATTACTTGTGTGTTTATCAGTTTCACTTCTGATTGGTTGGACGCGCTAATTTTTCCCCTCTAACTGGTGCAGTGCTACAGCATGAAGCCTCTTGAAGTCAAGTATATGGGTGTGTAAGAAGCTTTTCATCCATCACCATCAAGCAGCGTTAAATATTGTTCACTTGCCATTGGGGTTTGAAAAGAGAGGCTGAAATGAAATATGTAAAAACTCAACCGGCGTTACATTGTCACTGGCCTTGATGCTGCTCTCTACTGTTCCCTGTTCTTCTAGTGCGTCCATAACTTTGAATGGTACTTGTGAATAATGAAAGGATTGCCGACTTTTAATGGATTAACGTGGCTTTTTAAAAAGCTGCAAAGTGGTGCTAAATGTTTAAAGTTACAGTTTGCACCTTGGTATATGCGTTTTTTGGCCAGTAACCTGCAGTCAGGGTCTGCTTACTGTCACAATCTTTTGGTTAATGGTAAATGGACTTGCACTTATAAAGCCCTTTTCTTGTCTACTGAATACTCAGGGTGCTTCACAAGAATCACCCATTCATACAATGCTGGCTAAGACTGCCTTGCAAGGTGGTGACCTGTTCATCAAGAGTACTGCTGCTGCATTCCCTATCTAAAGAACCTCCAAACCTCCATTAACATCCATCTACACCTACACACACACACACACACACACACACACACACACACACACACACACACACACACAGATGGAACAGCCATCGGGAGCCATTTGGGTTTCAGTATCAGCTGAATATAAGTGCAGCCAGTGGATCCAGGGATTGAACCACCAACCGTCCAATTACTGAACAACCGGCACACTCTCCTGAGCCACAGCCTGTGCGTAGTTACATTCACTTACCAGTGAATTTTGGTCACAGCCAGTCACAAGCGGAAAATATGACTCACCGCTCTTGCTTGGGTCTATGTAAGAATATTTTTTCAGTTCTGTCGCCACATCAAGGTTGTCATACGAGGAAGAGCAACAGCAGTTGAGGTCTCTCTACCGCACATCACTGCTGCAACTGCATCGGCTCTATATTTCAGACAGGCTTTTGACATGTCATGCCATACAGATCGAGATCATTTCAAATATTGTTTCTAAAAGTGTAATTATGTTGCCTTTTCATTGTTATTCTTCTTCTTATTATTATTATTATTATTATTATTATTATTATTATTATTATTATTATTATTAGTAGTAGTAGTAGTAGTATTAGTGGTAGTAGTATAGCTAGTATAAAATAATTACAATAATTACATATACTTCCAGTTGAGAATATGATCTTATTTAATTTTTAACAAATGCTATTGGAAAAAAATTATGATACAATGAAATGAAATACATGATATGAACTGGCATTTTATATTGCCTCAATGCAGTGGTCTTTTTTTCAACCACATTATCATTAGGCCATCTTATCTTACACATCAATCTGTGAGGCAGACAGTCACTTTCCACTGAAGCTGATTTCCAAGTGTTGATACCAAGCGTCTTTGGCCCGATGTCAGAAACTCTGCCTTCACAATTCTATCACATTTTAGAAATGCGTTTTTGTTTTTTCTTTGCTAAATTGCTCATCTTATTCCAAACCAGTATGAGTTTTCTCTGCTGAACTCATTAATCACTCCTCTAAGCGTCACTTTGACAACTGATTTTCCCCTCCAGCTAAATTCCTGAGTGATGTTAGCGCTAAGGCTGAGCAATGCTGACTCACTCGAGCTAAACGCTGTCATTACCATCATAATAGGACATGATCAAGGAGCCCGGGTTAGACTGGGAACACGCTCACGTGTGTGTGTGTGTGTGTGTGTGTGTGTTTGTGCGTGTGTGTGTGTGTGTGTGTGTGTATGTGTGTGTTTTTGCCTTCTAATGTGTGAGTGCCCATGGAAGCGCCACAGGTAAGAATTCCACTGGCACAGTCGGGGGCGGATGTCGGCCAGAACCAACCGATCTAGTGATGCCTGATGAGAACGGTCCAAAACTGTGTCTCCATCCATTTTGTCACCATCCAAAATGTACTTTGTAACAACTGTTTAAGGCATAGGAGGCGTTGTGTCAAGTATGAAATGATGGTGATATATTTGAACATTAAAAATAGAATTTCAGGTTGTGTTATGGATGTAATTTGAACCAACAGCCATATTTGATGAACATTAACGTTCTAAGATAATTTGGACTAATTCATGTGAGAATCAGTGCTTGGAGGAACAGGAATTTTAATTGAGCGGGAGCATTTGAGAGAAAGATGTAATTAAATTGAAATGGCAGAGTAATTATAGCTTAGAGTAAAAAGGTGTTTACTCACCTGGTAGCTGCTTAGAAGGCTTTGGTGTCCATAGTGACGATGAGTGATTGAGAGGCGAAACAACTTAAGTAATTTATCCACGGGGAATTAGAAAGTACAAAAGCAAAGGCATTATGGAATCAAATCATAAGAAGACGGATGCCAAGTTGGAGCTTTCGTTGTGGTGATGTGAAGAATGATTTGCATTCTTGTTTAAGCCATCTTTAAAAAAAAATAAATGATGACTGTGACTTAGAGATTAAATGAGTTTATATTAACACAGGTTCTGGTAGGTGTCAGACTGTGTCCTAAAATGTGTGTTTCACTGGTACAGTATGTTGCTGTTGCATCATAGTAGGTAGTATGGTGAGTTGATGCAAAGAAAAATGCAGCACAGCCACAGGAGCAGGATTGTTACGTAGAGACCCATCAATCATGGGAGTGAAAGCAAAGCTGCCTTTTTAGGAAACCTGACAATTCCACCTGATTTTATTGTTGTTTGATAAAAAAGTGCTCAGGCTGTCTGAAGCCAGCCGAAGGAGACGGAGACGGTGGTGGGCTCAGGCCTGGTTTTGATTCTTATCAGTGATGAGGTCGTCACACAGAGGACAATACCCTCAGGGTTCTCCCTCTTTCCCCTCACTCATGTCTTTATGTTTCAGTCTCTTCCTGTTTCCGGGTTGTCTCAGTATGGGAAACTGACCAAAAGAGGTAAACATTTTGAATTACACCAAATTAAACAGCTGTGGATGACACAGTCTCGCTTCAGTAGCTTCTCACCACATAGCAGCTTATCTCCAGTCTTATACCATGCTAGGCTGTCATGTATGTAGCCAACAAATCCTCACTTAAGAGGTTGTTATTTCTTTAAATGAGTCAGCTGGAAACATTAAAAAGTTAGTTAAATACAACATTTTGAACTCACTCATTTCAATATGTCTAATCTGACATAGACTGTCACCAAGTCAAACTTAATTTATTTCCCCCTGCACAAATTCAAGTCACTTTTTGATCACTCTGTTGCCCTCTCAGCTGAAAATGTCATTTTTTGCTATAACGGTGTAAATGAATGTGTTGAGCCAAACTGATAAGTCAAACAAAGTTCAAACTGATAGTCAAAGTGACAAGAAGCAGGAAGGGCGAAGGGATTGATGTCATGTACGGCGGGGAGAGAGAAAAGGTGATGACGCTGGTATGATCTTTTAGTCTCAGCCAAGAAACACAAGAGGAAGGAAATTTAAAGAACCACACCAAAGTTCAACTTGAGCTCATCTTTTGGTTGAGAATCTCCAGCATTTGAAAGCTACCTGCCTCTGTTGAGTGTACCGCAGACTGTATTATTTAGAAAATGTGTCAACTCCAATCCTTCTTCATAAGGTGCTGATTACAATTTATCAGGACAAATCATATTTAACTTTTCAACTTTTCAATTATTGATGATAGAAGGTTGAATTGGGTCTATGTATGCACTTCTTATTCCCCCACATTTTGTTTTCTTCTTTCTGGTTCTCTTCCTCCACTAGGATCTAACCTTAAAGTTGAACAGTGTGCAATTTCTCAAGTCCCAGAATCTAACAAATGGTCAAAAGCCATGATGACATCAAAGCTCCGTCATTCCTAGAGTGTGGTCGCAATGTTGGTCTCGGTCTGCCGTCAATCTGGTCAACAATTATTGGAAGTCTCGCCACCAGTAGATATTCATAGTCATCAGATATTAATCTTGCGTCTGATCCCATGAGGTTAAGATTTGCATATGTTGGGTTAAGTGTCGTGACAACTATGGGAAGTATCGCCATGAAACTTGCTGAATTCACTCATGTTTTCAAAACGTATACTTTGGTTAATGGCTAATTACCTTATAAACTAGTGAAATTCCCATCAGCCTTAGTGCTTTATCGTTATGCTAGTTGAGAAACATGCCATGCAAAAATTCTGAATGAAGCTGTTGCTCATGGTAAACATTACACCAAACCATTAGCATGTTAGCATGCAAAAGTTAGCAGTTAGATTTGGATGCTGACTGTAATAAGAACTCGACCCACAGTGTTAGTGTTCTGTCCCACCGATGCCCCTCACTCAACCCAAGCTGTATGTTCGTGACAATACAGATGAACTGACACAGTGATTTTCATCGGGCTGTTAGCACTAACCCAACATGACCTGCTGGACACCTGAGCTGAGCTTTGTTCTGTCACACTGCGGCTTTCAGTGGGATTAACATCTATCTACACTTACACACACACACACACTCACACACACATACACACACACGCACACACACACAATTATGTTTAAACTTACAGTATAGGATGCGGACACATACTTTACACAGACATCTGAGCACACACTAACAGAGAAACTGGAGTGCATTCTCACACACAAACTTAATGGACATGCACACACAACACCTTCAGTCATAAAATTCCCTGCAATGTGAGCAATGCACATACAACTGGCGCGCATACACACTCCAACACTTGTATTCTAATTCTGCACACACACACACACACACACACCACACGCACACAGGTACATCTATCAAAAATGTATACACAGACACAAACCTGTATCTATAAACTAGGACACACAGCCCTGCATGTTGATATTTACTCACACACAAGCTTTGCTAAGTCGACACAGAGAGCACCCTGCCCTCTCATATTGACACTACTTACAGTATATTGGTTCTCTTATGACCCGACTGTTACTTTAGCTCTTCTTTACACGCCTTGATCCCTACATGAGAGATTACTGCCAGCGCTTGCTGTTGACTTTGCTCTGTCTTTCTTGGTAATGACAAGTTGGCTTACACATCCTGAGTCGTAGTTCCTTTGTTACCAGTGAGTGTGTAAATAAGTCAGGGCGCTCTGCGGGCAAATGTGGAGGGACAAGTTTGGGCTTAAGCGGAACTGTGGTGCCTCATCAGGCCATGTAGGCTGTGGATGTGCAGAGTGTGTGTGTGTGTGTGTTGGTTATGACGCCTCGAATGCCTCTTCTTTGTTTCTTCGCCCAGAGGTGTGCTCACACACAATGCTCACTTACGTATTTGAATGCTAAATATGAACCTGTAGCTAGCTGTGGGTTAACTTAGCATAGAAACTGGATAAAGTGGGTTGCAGGCAGCTGGCTAAATATTTAATGAGCATTGCAAGTGTAGGTATGAAGGTGAATTTTATTTTTTGCTAGCTGCCAGGCTATTACTGGCTATAGCTTGGCATCCTAATCTAATATCAAGCTCGATTAGCTCTGAATCACTCTAAATTTTAAACCACCATATCAGCTTAAGCATAATATAGGCTGACCAGCTCTATGAGCGGCATCAAAATGTTATAGATACCTGCATTGACGTGCAATTTTAAAGAGAGTGGGAAAGAATTCTCGGATTCAGTCGTTTGTCTGGATTTGCACCAAAAGTTAATGGCTGACTGATTCTGGACCAAGTCTCAGCCAGGTTTAATGGAAATCCGTCCTGTAGCTTTTGGTTAATCCTGATGACAAACCAACCAACGAACACAGGTGGACACAGGTGAAGAAACAACCGTCTTGGGAGGAAACTAAACACATTTTGACCCGTATATTACCATTTAAAAAATTATCAAATGTTACGTAACAAGTTATTCACCTGCTCTAATTCTGTGTGCCTCACAAAGCCAAACATCAACAGCATAAACAAAATCCACAAAAGCATGAAATTCCAAGCAGGGACCCTTTAACCCCCACCCCCTTTTGTTTGCATGCTGCTCTTCTGAGCACAATACATTATACACTGAAATAAACAAGTCCTGACACATCAGATTGACTGTGTGTGTGAGTGTGTGTGTTCCCTCTCCTGCAGTGTTATTTGCTGTTATCCCGGGACTCTGGGGGTGTTTGATATCATTCCCTGTGGTGCCCTCTTTAGACCATCTTTAGCTCCTGGTGGGTCGGCCCAAAGGCTAGGGCAAGCCAGTGATTGTAGCCCCCCGCGGTGCTGGGAATGAGGGGCCTGCCTCCCTCCAATTACACCTAACCCAGCCCCATGAAACGCAGGGCTTTACGGCTCTTATCCAATATGAACCCCAGGCAATAGAGGGCAGGGAGAATAGGGCAGCAGCAGGTAGTAATGGAGCTTAAATGGCAACAGGCATTCCACAGTGTGAGGCCTCTCCCACTGCTGGAGACAGGTAGGGCGACAGGTGAGGGATGGATGGTTTAGCCTCGCAGAAGGTTCACACACAGGCACACGTGAACGCAGTCATACTAGAACATGCCCATGCAAGCACTGACACTCACTCACTCACTCGCACGCACACACACACACACACACACACACACACACACACACACACACACACACACACACACAGCTCTTTTGGCCAATCACCAATTTTATTACCATAAAAGATATTTTACCTTACCTGAATTGCAAATATATTTATGTTTTTTTAAAAACATTTTATTTGCAAATATCCTTAAAGAAAAATCACAAATATAATAAAGCACAAACTATGAAAACCATGTAAAGGCTTTGCAGAGTGCTTCAAATGTGGCCGTAGAGATTTAATAAGGCTGTTGGTAAAGATAAATAATGTCATTTTAATTTTTATTTCCATCTATCACGAGAGCACTCGGGAATGGGGATGGCTTGGTCTGGTACCAACAGCCCAGGGGGAAGGATCGGTCAGGTACTATAACATCTAGCGTGAGACACACTTTGGCAGCTTGGGTAGAGTGGTGCCATCACATACCAGTCATCTCCTTCCCATTGTTCCAGGTGAATTTTACAGTATATTTAAACCAAACATCAGATAGTAAATTGAGCTGTAGGCCATCCATAAATAAGTGAGTTTATGGTAGGAGGGACCCCAGGAAAGGGGCTGGACAGGTATTGTAGCCCCTGCTGTGAGGCCCACTGGGCAGCCCCATGAGGCACAGCAGTGGCAACACAGGGAAACTTTGACTGTCAGTAATAAATCAAAGCCATTGACATTCGAAGTGAGATGCATTTTTTTTTTAAATTAAATACTAATCTTAAGAATCTCTTTGGGTAGTAGAGGAAAATTGTTATTATGGTAATGTAGAGTTTATTTCTGATTGAATGTGTTATTTTATTTTCACAAAGATTTCAGACAGGAAACTAACTTTGATTTGTTTTGCAGGGTCAATAAAAAGTAATCTAATGGACAGGAGTGTTTAGGTGTTTAAATCAAAGACTTCAATCAATAAATAATAATGTGTTTGTAAAAATTGGACTAAATGATGTCATCCCATATAGAGATATACAGTAGACAGGTAAGCTTGGTGTGTTTTCCCCCCCATGACAGTGTTGCATAATGCACGATTAATGTGACAAAACTAGCGTGAGGCACAACGAAAGACTTCTTAAACCTGCAAGTATCCTTCCTTGGGAATGCACATAAAGGACACAGGAGAGGTGGTGGGACAGACCAAAGGGAAAGGTGTTGGCCAGGTGAAGTTGCCCCTGCTGTTTTCCCACTGTGTAACCCCGTGTGGTAAACTAATCATATACCATCCCAGCTCCTTCTACAGTACGTCTCAGGCGTGGGTTTAATTAAACGCATTGTTCCAGTTTTACTAGATATATTCAAAGGACATTCCTGTCCCGAAGACCTGATGGTAACCTGAACTGCATACCTTCCATGAAGAATGATTGTGATTTTATGGTAGGAGGGACCCCAGGGAAGGGGCTGGGCAGGTATTGTTGCCCCTGCTGTGAGCCCCACTGGGCAGCCCCGTGAGGCACAGCAGTGGCAGCACGACACAACACAGGTAAACTGTGACTGTCAGTTATAAATGAAAGGTGTGGTTCCTTTTTCATACTTGACTGACACACTTAAATTGTTTAATAAAATATTATCTTTGGAAAAAGATGCGTCTGTGTGCTGTCCTGTTACCAGTGATTGCAACATCTCTGTCTGGAAAGCATCTGCTTTCAGGGTCTAGTCTTGCAAAATGAAGTGGAGCAGAATTGGTGAATAGTAACGCAGATAAAACACAGAAATGGGACATCCCACCTTAAATAGGCCGGCAGCAATCACACAAGTTTAACTGATCAGATAAAACAAATTCATGAAAACGTAACAATTTTACAGATGCGTAAGGCGGTGAGTGGTGTCCTACCCCTCCACCTATATGGTGAGTCAACATGAATGTGATTCATGGACACTGTCCACACCCAGACCAAGAGACTGGTAGGCTGCAGTTTAAACTGGCAGCACCACTGTGCGTGACAATGTAGTGTTCCAGTTTAAACCAGTTCAAACAGTTCTTTCATACTGACAAATTTGGCCACTCATCAGTTTTCAGGTTTCTGAATAATTTAATGAGTAACCGCAGGAGGCTTTGATGTATTAAGAAAATACAATCAAATATATAATTTATCATATACAGTAGGGTAAAAAAAAACCTGAAACCACTAGTTAACAATCTTCTATTTTACATTTATTTCAGATGTAATACTATTTTTTTTCCCATTACAAATATTATCAGCTGAACAGTTTGAGAGAAGAGTTGAGTCCATGAATGTTGAAAACATCTTAGTTTTGCTTATATACCGCCCTTTTGCCTTAATAACAGCATGTACTCGAGCTGGCATGGACTCTGCAAGTTTGCGCACAACCGGGTGACTTATGGTAACCCAGCATGATTTGACAGTGCTCCACGGAGTGTGTGGTCAGTTGACTGTGGTCCATGACAGTCAGGACTCCTGGGTCTTCTCTGGTCTTCAAGTGGTTCTTGCAAAGCTTTGATGACGATGTGTTTAGGGTCATCTAGCCAGCCCTGACTGTCATGGACTTTCCACTCCAGTCACTAGACCTCAACCCCATCCAACATTTACGGGGCACTAGCAGGCCGAGAAAGCCAGGCACTCTGTGAATCACAAGACGCTCTGCTGGGATAACATGAGTCATCAGGTTTTGTACAAACTTGTGTTTCACGTGCATGCTGTGGTCACACCAAATACTAAGATCTTCTGAAATTCATGGGCATTTTTGAAAGATTCAACCTATATTATCATTTGTAATGAAAAACATAGTATTGCATTTGAAACAAATACTAAATAGAGGTATTTTGACTATTGGTCTCAGACTTTTTGACCCTACTATATATGTGCACTGTCTGTTGTTCTATATTGTAACAATGTCCGAACAGTCAAATGGTCCACCGTAGTAAAGCTTTTTCTTCTTGTTTTAAGTTGCAATGTCTCTTCTTCCTCAAGTCTTTTCACATCTGTCTGATCTGTTATGGTGTTTGAGTTACTTTATGAATAACATCCACAGGTAAAAAAAAAAAAATATGATTAAAAACCGACATTTCCAAAGGGGACAAAACCCCTTCAAATGTGTTTGGCTTTACAGAGGGAAGCAAAGCTGCAACATGTTCTGCATATTAAGTGTATTCTGAACCAGCTGTTCCATTTACTCTGCGGCCCTGTCATCAATGACGAATGTCATCATAAAAAGTGTACTAAAGGGACATTAAGGGAAACTGTGCTTATTGTTCTTCTTTGGCAGCAGAGTCAGTGTTGTTTTTGGCCCGTGATCATCTGCCTGTGCCATCTGACCCCTGGCATCTGATCCACAGTTATGGAAGCACTTCCTCTCTGCCAGGAATTCAGCGGAGCAATTAACAAAGACTCTCTGATGTCTTATCAGAGGCACAAACCTCTTAGTGTGTGTGTGTCTGTGCGTGTGTGTGTGTGTGTGTGTGTGTATGGAGTCACAAGTGGGAATAGAGTTGAGGTGTTATTATAAAGGTTGTGGTGTGGCAGAAACACTAACAGTTACTTTGGCAGTCAAGGGAAACTGGCAGGTCTGTGTTTATAGAGCTATGGACTAATTGTGCTAATAAACCGAAATGTACTAAGACAACATCAGTTTGTTGATGTAAGAGATGTAATTCTGGGATGTGTGGACTGAAACTTATCTAAGAACATCTTAGGGTACACGGAAGCCAAACATTGCAAAGCTTGTTTTTGTTTTCACATTACCACTATCAAACATAACAAAATTATGCCATCCTTTATTTGTATATTGACAGACACACATCTAACATTATAAAGACTGTATTTTTCTATTTACTACTACTGCTTGTTTCCATAAAGGTTGAGGAAACCCTGTTGGATACACACAACAACACCATGTCATCAGGCTCAACACAATCCTGTTTTTGTCATTCCTCGGTCTCACATCAGACATGCAAGGTTTTATCTGATGGCATCAGTATACACGCCAAACCTCTGCTGTTTTTACTGCAAGCTGGCCACATTTAAATATGAATAACCTTTGTAATCAGGGTGCATAAAGCCAATTGGATTCCCCTTGTAAACAGCCCATTTGTTTTGATTGATGTTACAACCACAGCGAAACAGCCCTGGTTGTAAACTGTAGATTCTACTGTCATTTAGAGGGCTGAAGCTGTAAAGTTGAACGACAACCACAACTCTTCTCAACTCTGGTTCGTATCAGGATTCCTTTGAAAGGTTTCTCATCCAACCTGATGGCCTAGACATTTTATATGTATACAATATATCATTTAAAGAGCATGCTCTCCTTACACCTTTTGGTGTCAGGCAAAAGTTGAATTTGTCCAGGGTTTAAGCATTTTTTTCTCTGACATTTCCATTCCCATCCAAACACAAAAAAGTGAATTACTGCCAACAGTCATAATGTTACCGTGACTTTGAAGTTGAAACTTAATGGAGGGCCATGGGCCAAAAGCAAACTATTGTACTGTATTGTTAAGATGCAAAATGGCACTGGGATCCCAAGTTCCTTCAAATGATTGCCAGTGTCATTCTGCACTTTTGTTTTATAATAATGTAAAATAATCAATAATTAGGGGTCTGGCAGGTTTTTACCTCACAGAAATACATCGATGTACATTTTAAGATTATTTAAAACACACAAAAAAAGATCTCTGTTGTATTTTTTGACTATTGTTGTTCAAGAGCTATAATCACAGAAATTCAACAGAAATAGCAAAAGAGTGCTTCAACATTCGGAGTCTCAGCTCAGAAAGCTGAGGCTTGTTTCTCGTAATCCACAGCCTACTTGTTCAGAGCGTGACGGCTGTGTTGCAGATCTGCTGAGGCTCACTCACACGTGTCCACACAGGCAGTGGCACTGCTGCAGCATGGCTCCTGCCTGCCCTATCTGTTTACACGGCGTTTGCCTTTAATAACTCTCAAAAAAAATGATGTGATTTTCCTTTAGCCCTGTTGAATGAAGCCCCATTCACACTGCCCTCCCAATGTGGGAATCATTTGCCGATACCGTCTGTGTGAAAGTATCACAGCCACAGCAGAGGCGAGACGGGGTCTGTGTGAATGGAAACAGCAGACAGTCACAGTCTGATTACCAAACAGATCCGTCGCACATCCAATTAAAGAAAAAATGTCCCACACTTCAAAACACAAAGCAACGTTACAGGACCAGTCAGCAGTAATGTGGTAACTGGTAGTTTCTTTGGCGACTGACATGGGGGAAAAAATACCGCAGTTATGCGTGGGAAAGCCTCTCTGTCCTTCCGACTCTTCATCACATTTCTGCCCGATAAACAGCTTCTTTACCCCCGACAGCTGAGCCGGGCGGCTCCCGCAGCTGAACGGGGGTGATAATGTGAAGTGATTCAAAGCAAAAAACGTTTTGTCTTCTTCCAATATTGTGTTGTTGTAGTTTCTGTCACGGGCAACTTATATTGAAAGAAACCACGTGACTGTGAGCGCTCCCAACCAAGACTTCACTGCACTTTACCCCAGAAAACAGCGTCCTTCCTCGCGAGTGAGGGTCAGACAGGGTCCGCTGTTTACTGATGGTGATTTTGTAATTATGTCATTTAGAGCAAAAACTATAACTTCCACCATATTTCAGTTAAATCTGTTGACCACCTTTTGAGATATCCTGCTACCAAAACAACAAATAAACAAAACAGGACCAAAATTCAAACCTCCACTGCAGAGGATTAAAAAAAAAAAAACATTTTGGAAATACCTAGTCGGGATGACAGATATTTGTCTGTATGTACTGTATGTGAGCACACATTTACAATTAAAGGAACGGGAATAATGAGCGTGGAATTGGACCTCTGGGCATAGAAAGAGTAAAGCTGTGAATGAGCATCCTGCTGTTTTCGGTGGAGTCGTCTTCCCTCTACTTACCGGGTCAGATGAGGTGGGGCTCCGGCTCCCTTGCTGAGCTCAGGTGTGTCCAGGATGGGTGGACAGCATCAAAACTCCGACCCCCATGGTGCTCATATACCAGTGTGTGTTTACCCCCACCCTCACCCTCCGAGTCGCTCTTTCTCGCGCTGCTCTCGTAGTGATTTAGGGAATACCATGGACCTGGTGGAAGTGTCTTGATTAGTAAGGAGTCACACTATATTGAAACACATCACACCCTCCCTCAATAGAACAGTTTTTTAGCCCCTTCAGTGTGGTCTTAATAGCAAGATGTGGGTGTGCAGAAAAAGTACAGTTGTGTTTCTGTACGCCAAGATTTCATCTCTGCAAGATCCCTGGATGCTAGCTGAGTCAGATTTGGTGACACAACTCTCCCTTACGGAGAAAAAGGGTGGGATGCCGTCAACAGTGTCTGGTGTAACTTTCCATTTGATTGAGTGATTTTCTGTTGCTCAATTGAACGTCAGCCTGCAAGACCAGTAAAAAGCCGGTTATTTGCTCACCGGCCTAACCTGTTTAATGAAACGAGATAAACGCAAATTCCACCGGAGTTCTCGTGAAAGTGATGACACTCAGGTGACACATACCTTTCCCATAAAGAAACCTGACGCATTGTCTTACATCAATTTGTGTTTATCCTTTTAGGAAGCACCAAGTATAGAGGTTCCACTGTATATGATACATGTTTGCTCTTGCTCATGGGTCCTTTGATCAGGTGGCTCTGAACGGATGCTCAAACTGCAGCGAGATTACTGTCAAGTCATACAGAACAGCCCGTATTCAAATAATAATGGTCCAGTCGGAATAACAGCAGGGGGCATGGCCGACGCATACAAGTAATTACTCTGAGGATGGGGGTGCAATTCCAAGAAGCCATGTCATACTCAAAATGTTTAAACTAATTTGTACATTACAATCACTTTTAATCAAGAGTATGCCGTGGGATGGCTTTGAATGTCAAACATGTGTGCAAGGAGCACTAACGCCATTGGAAAAACTACGTAATGGAAACAAGAGGACATAGCAAATAAATGAAAACAGTATTTCTGTGAGAGAAGAAAAACCCACAAGCCAAATTCTGCACAAAATTCTGAAAACCACGCACCTGACAAAATGTTCTTCTTTTCATGTAACTCTCTCGCTCTCTCTCTGCACTCATGTGCTTCTAGCAAGTGTTTGTGTGTGCAACCTATCCATTTCAAGCCCTTATCAACATTCCCACTCTGTAAGAAATGTTTTGTTACAGTTACCACTCTTTGTTTTGCAAATGGAGTCATTGAATGTGAAGCTTTATTGTAAAAAAAATATGCCCGTGGCACTGCAACGCCTGCAGCTCATCTCAGAAGAGGACACGTGCACTGACAGTAAAAGTTGCTGATAGGAATGGAGGGTCAACGCAAGGTCAAAGACGTTAGCAGCTGATCCTACTTCCAACGTCAAAATGGATGTCATAATCGGCAGTGTTATTGAAAACACCACATTCATCTGGATAACACAGATCCTGGAACTGAGGAAAACAACACAGTGAATAGCATCAGCTTGTGTGCCTGTGTCTGAGCGTGCTCATCTCTGAGGAATGAATAGGCCTACGTAAAAATGCAATCACAAACAGCAGTCAGTGCGTTTACATGGCACTCAAGAAAACCGAATTACTGGGTTAGTCCGACTATGATAGGAGCTATGATAGGAAGGACGGCGGTGGCGGGTTTCCTCCGAAATCACCGCAAGCAAGAGCGCCATTGTGCATCTAGTTTGTGTAATTAGCATGTACAGCATATACAAAATGTACAAAGATGTAGCTTCTCCTTGATATTCGTACAGCATCTTTCTCGAATGCCGAGGCAGCTGGTGACGTAACGAGGTCAGCCGGAGGTAGCTCTGTTATCACTTGTTGAAATGGGCACAGCGCCACCTATTGTACCGGGGAATGACATGCTTCGAACAGTAATTCGATTATCTCACCGGCATGTATACTCGGACAATTGCAGTTGTCTGATTGAGCAGCATAGTCGAACTATGACTGTAATTCGACTAAGCTGTGCATGTCAGCGCACTCAGTGACAATAACCTCACAATTGGTTATCAGTGTATGTTTCTTGACAGATCCAGCAAAACTGACACAGATGCCAAAACCATCACCGCTGATTGCGAATCGGCCTCGGAGCTCCGTTCCGCAATCTGTCTGAACAGCCCTGATGGTTAACATGGGCACTACAGGAAGTCGCTATGCTTCATGGCACCTCCGCCTCACTTAAAGCACTGAGAGGAGCCACACCTTTAAATCATTTAATTCCTGGTCAAGTTAGTAGAGGCTTAAAGCATGATTATGTGCTAGAAGTCACTGGTGCGCACACTCTTTGTATGTTTTCTTCCCCAGATGTCAAACCTCTTGGCTTCATGCAACACTGAGACGCTTTTATAGGAGTGAATGGGGCCCTGTCTCTGTCTCTGTATCCAGACCTCATCTTACGTCCATGAATGTACCTTTGAAACAGTGAAAATAAGGAATGGAGGACTGTCTCTTGCAGAACTGGGAATTGATGGTACCAGCCCTCCATATGGCCTGTATTTTGAGAGGGTCATTCAAAAGTATTTTGGCCATCATCTTTTTGCAGAAGAAATCTCCACAAGTGTAAAAAACTCACCTGCTGCTTACAAATTCCCAGAAATGTACACATTTTCCAAGAACCATTATATCAGTATATCAAGTCTGTAAAAGGTAGAAATATAGGGATTCTGATTAGAAAATAAGATATACTTGCCCAATCATGAAGGGAGACATAATTGACGCACGCACGCACACACACACACACACACACACACACACACACACACACACACAC
>CAEMYA010000024.1:2200820-2240368 GCA_903131615.1 Diplodus sargus
CTTCATACTTTCACCTAGTGCACAAACCTCTTAAATGTTGTGCCTTATTCAGACCTCTTTATTTTAACATTGATGTGCATTGTTCTCTCAATGTAGGGTCAGCGGTTAGCAATGTGATCATCTATTTGCACTAAATTAAGCCAAAGTAACTAAAAGTTATTTATATGTTTTAAAAAATCAGAGAAGACGAAAAGATAGCATCCACAATTTCCTTATTCTGTCTATTCTAAATTATCATCATTACTACATGTCCGACTGTTTGGGGAAAAGCAACGACATGTTTATGCTACTTGTCAAATGTAGGGGGCGGCAGCGAGCCCTAGTCATGGCAAGCTAGCTCAAAACACTTCTGCTTCTCATGACAAGAACGGAAACAGAAGAAATTTCAACTTCACAAAGTAAAAGTTGGATAAAAAAAAAAGAGCCAAAATTAACTCAAATGGCACTGGACAAACCATAACTTCAGTAACCAAATGGGCAATTCAATGCTGAGAAACACTTTTGCAAGTGGCAGGTAGACTGAAACTCAGTCAAAGTCCACTAATCTGTAGTGGACAGTGATGACAGAGAAGGGGTCTAGGTCAGATAGCACCTTCATTCTAACGGAAATGCAAGAGGCCAGAGTCTGATAAGAGCTGTGAAGAGCTGCCCAGCCCTCTACGTGTACTACATGGAGGAGGCGATAACACAGATGAACACACAGGGTCCTTAGAATACATGACAGGGTTAGGGTTAGGGGTTGTTCCTTCCTCACAGAGCGACTGAAGCATTTTTAAACTATTCATGATAATGTTTAGTCCAACATGTTATCATTCCCATTCAAAGTGGCCCATACAGTGGCCTCAAGCTTCAAACTATTTTCCTACCTAATCGTGGCAGTTTTGCAAGTGAGTAAGCAAATAATATTTGCCAAATATACTTTACATGCAATGGCTGGTTAGGCTTTCAACAAAAAATCAAGCTGACAAAAAGTTCACTTATTATGACATATTTCGACATTTGGACTGTTGTTAATGTGAAACTTGTGGTTAGTTTAGGTTTTAGCACAGAAACTACTTGGTTAGGTTAAGGAAAAGATCATACTTAAATGAATACCTTCAGTATTGTAACAGATGCAATGCAAGTTACATAAGGGACGTAAGTACGTCACTCACATAATCATAGCACTTAATGTACATAGCACTTAATGTAACTGACGTTAACTAGTTCATGTAACATGACTTAAAAACAAATCGATTTTGACTCTTGTTCTCACATGGGACTCAACTCCCAGTCTCCTGGGGGAAACCCCTGTGAAACTCCATCCAACAACCTCAACCACCCAACTTCTTCACTTTTAGACTTTAGACTTTTATTAATCCCACATCGGGGAAATTCACTTGTCACAATAGCAGGTAGACAGGCATACAGGCATACAACAGGTATAGGACTTAGAATACTAAAAAATACTAAAAAAAGATTTGAATAGGAGAGAAAAGATAAAATATAGAAAGGACTATACGTTATGTGCATTATATACATATATGTATATATATATAGGAGGCAAAAATGTGCATTATATACATTTAAATAAAGTGTCAGAGTATTGCCTTGTTGGGTTAGGATGCATAAATAAATACAGTGTTTAAATACGGTGTTTGAAAATAAACAGACTCAGTGTATGAATATGAATATGTACAAAAAATAAAATAGTATTATTGCACAGGATAATTGCATAAGATGGCAGAGGAAGAAGTCTAAGTAGTGCAAGATAAGTAGGTGCTTATGGTGCTAAGTTAAGGGTTATTGTATTGAACAGTATGACAGCAGTTGGAATGAACGACCTGCGGTAGCATTTCTTTTTTACACCGGGGGTGAAGCAGTTTGTTGCTGAAGAAGCTACTTAAGGCCCCCACAGCCTCATGTAGGGGGTGAGAGGGGTTGTCCATGATAGATGTCAGCTTGGCTAACATCCTCCTCTCACCCACCTCCTCAGTGGAGTCCAGGGACAGTCCAAGACTGAGCCAGCCCGTTTCACCAACTTGTTGAGTCTCTTCCTGTCCCTCTCTGAGCTTCCACAGCCCCGGCAGACCACAGCGTAGAGGAGCCGATGCTGCCACAGAGTCATAGAAGGCTTTAACAATGACCTGCACACACCGAAGGACCTTTGGCCCTTCTTGTACAGGACATCTGTGTTGTGTGTCCAGTCCAGTTCGTTGTTTATGTGAACACCCAGGTATTTGTACTGCCTCACGATCTCAATGTCCAAACCCCGGATGTTCACCAGTGCAGTCTGAGGAGCCTTCTTCCTGAAATGGATCACTACCTCTTTTGCCTTGCTGGCGTTGATGCACAGGTGTCTCAGTTCACACCAGGCGACAGAGTTGGTGATGACCTTCCTGTACTCCAGATCGTTCCCCTCTGCCACACGTGCAACGATGGCTGTGTCGTCGGAGAACTTCTGGAGGTGGCAGCTGTCCGTGTTATAACTGAAATCTGAGGTGCAGAGTGTGAAGAGGAAAGGAGAGAGCACTGTACCCTGTGGAGCTCCCGTGCTGCAGACTACCACATCAGACACACAGTCGCGGAGCCTCACATACTGCAGTCTGTTTGTGAGGTAGTCGTTGGTCCATGCAGCCAGGTGGCAGTCGACTCCCGCTCCTTCCAGCTTCCCCCTGAGCAGTGATGGGTGGATTGTGTTGAAAGCACTGGAGAAGTCAAAAAACATGACTCTCACAATGCTCCCGGTGCTCTCCGGGTATGAAAGTGACTTGTGCAGCGGGTAGATGACAGCGTCATCCACACCAATGCCAGGTCAATAACCACGCTCTTCATAGTAATGCACTAGAGGGGGGCTTCTTGAGGTTGCTTGAAGAGTGTCCACAGTGTCTTACTAAGAAGTGTAGGTCCACTGAACTGTTGTATGGGCTGCTCTGTTTGACACATTGGGAGTGAGATTAGGCTTGTTTTGGCACCCACAACACAACAGCAGGGGAAGGCTGTGATCAAGGGGAAATCCACATGAACTGAAGCATGAGATCCGACGTGGTCAACATTTTGGCTTGGACAACATAACGTATCTGTGCTTTCTGGAATGATTTATGATGTGAAAAGACCGGTCATATTGGTTAGGTCAAAGGAAAGATTACATTTTGGGTTCAAATAGGTCCGTCATTATAAGTCAGTGTGTAGGATCTAGTGGTGTCTAGCGGTTCCTTTTACCGCAACCAGACAAGTACCCCTCCTCTCACCCTCCCCTACAGTGGCTGCTAAAGACACAAACCTAAAATACCCTCTTTAGAGTTTGTCCTTTCTTGGCTACTGTAGAAACAATGGCGGTACAACATAGCAAAAGAGGGCTACACTGGTTAACCTGCAATACATGTTTGTCATCGCTACGTAGCTTGGCCTCAAGCAACCTCAGGTCAGGTGAACAGTTTGCTTTTTGCCTGAGTGAAAGATGTAGTTGTTTTGAGAGGGCCGATTCAGACCACTGAAACCACATCAGCATTTACATAAATCATTCGTTCGACATGTTCGAATCACCCAGTGAAAATGTGCATTGGTAAGAGACACTGAGTGTGTGTGTTCCTGCGAGACTCTGTGCCTCTGTACCTCTTCTCTTCACGTTTGTTTTTGGTGTTCTGCTTGTTGAAACAGACTATTAAAGGCTGGAGACAGACTTGGTCAAACAACAGCTATCTCAAGTGGACCCCATTAGCCCTCTAAATGTGACAGCAGAGCGGGCCGAGTATTTAGCGGAGTCAGTGAGCACATATGATGACAAATTAGGGGTGAGAAAACTTGTCAACCCGATTTGAAAGGCCCAAAGATGAATGTGTGTCAGCTAAGCCCCGCGCAAAAACAACTCGAGACTACCTCGGGGTTTTCAGAGAGGTTTACACAGCGGAGGGGTATTAGCCTGTCAGTGATAGAGGGAAATTACATCATTAGCCAAAGAAATACTGACAAATTAAGACTAAAATGCTAGCTTTCCTGAGAAAAGCAAACACACTGATATATAGTCTCAGATACCCCAAGATGAGTCCACAAAGTAAATCTCCCTTTCATTGTCAGTGGAGCAGCTCCAAGGTTCTCTTTTGATGACGGTGCTGATAAAAGTCTTAGCTGTCTACCTCTTTTAGAGGGAGCAGCCATGCCTCTCGAGATTCCACTCAGTAGTGTTGTCTGCAAAATCATCCTTCCCACAAATACAGTGCAGATTTGGAGGAAACACTGAACCTTTGTGTTTAAAATTGCATCAAGTGATGGATTCAGTATAAGACTAAGCTGTTCTGAGCCCTTTAAAGGCATCAGTATGTTTCAAATAAAGTACGATGCTTCTCACATTTAGTTCTGTCACTTTTCATGCACACACGTGAGGTCAACCCATGACATGAATGCCTTTGAGGATCATTTGACCATTTCTATATTTCAATGTTACCAAGACTGAGACCAGACACATTTCTTCAGCTCCCTCTGATAATAATTAAAAGGAGTGTTTTATCATTTGCACATTTCCCTTTCAAAGAATTGGAAACACCCTATTGGAATACTGGATACTGTAGATAACAATATATGAAGCTGATTCTTTAATTAAGATGAAACTCATCAACCTCACCATTCTGCCCCAGAGGAAAAAAAAATGCACTTGCCACAAAGTCATGATAATTATCATGGTTTGGAAGAAGACATGTGTGTATGTGCTGGAGAGAATCTATGAATGTTGGTTTTGTTAGCATTTGTTTACATGTAGTCCCTAAATGCCTGTTTTTACTGTATGATGTGTAGATATCCTTGGTTTAGGTATGTGTATACATGTGTGTGTCATTGCACGTGTGTGTCATTGCATGTGTGTGTGAGTGCACGTGTGTGGGTGCACGTGTGTGATTGCATGCATCTCGCTGGATCGTTGCTTGTGAGAAATTAACGCTGGCTCCGTTTGAAGGAGGCCCTGCGGCTGTTCAAGGCCCAAATCTCTTAATGGCTCCAATAACCGCCCCATATCTTCGTGACAGCTTCTTTCAAAGGCCTGGCAGGTTTTTAATGCACTGTGCACCGCAACTCACTCTGACAGTGCAACACAGACAATAGAGAATACATTATAAATCTCCTTAGATCAGCAAAAAAAAAAACACACAGCAAGATCATTAAGATTGACAGTTTGGCATGGTGTGCCATAAAAAGTGTTTTCATAAAGGCTTTACGGAACACCTCTGCACTGTGCTTTAGGGTGGACTAACTTGTTAACAACTTGTTTACACTATGATGCAACAACCTCGTACATATAAACGTGAAATTGTTTTAGCATAAGGGAGGCGTCTGGATGTCGCTGAAGGATCACAGTGATGGCATTAAACTGTTAGACCAGCACGACTGTGTGTTGAATACATGCACAGTGGTCGTGTTGTCTCATGAAGGAGAGCTGAAAATGAGCTTCTACACAATCTGTTAATCCATGGACCAAAACACAAAGTGTTGGACTGCCGTGCTTGTTAAGGGAGCTGGGAATTCTCAGCTCTTTCGGTTTTAGTGTGTGATTCATATTTGCAGTGCACGTGCACAATGAGTTCCTTTATTCATTTGCAACCTAACCATCCACTTCAACAACAGCTAAATTCCTTAAAGGACAGCTGCACCAATTTCACACATCAAGGTGTTTGCATGTCTTGGGCGCTGCAGCTAGATATACGTAAGTAGTTGTAGAAGTCTTTTGTGGCTCCAGTGAAATATGATTATTCCCTTGAGTAAGGTCAGTTGAGTCAGTGTCAATTGGGGCTGAAGACTACATGTTTGAAAATGGATTAAAAATAATATAGAGGTGTGGAGTTTGAAAGAAGTAGACTGAATAGAACTGTATAGCCCTGTACTTATGTGTGTTTGAGGCTCGTGCCAGGAGGCTATATCAACTTCTGCTAGCATGACACACAATTAGGACCAAACTGTCAGCTGTTGAGTGCCTGGTGGGTAATGTAGGCGCCAGGTTTTTACTAGGAAGAAAAACATGTGGTGGAGATTATATCTCTGATGCTGCTGCATCAATTTTGATTTTTTCAACTATCCATTGAGGGAAAACATTGCTATAGCAGTGCAATGCTAAATTAGTGGAGTAAACTTCAAGTTTATCCTGGACAGCGCACCCACTGCCTGAGAGGGGGGCACTGCCTTAAAGGCTAAAGTCAGGGAACAAAAAGCAAGTAAATGAATCAGTGACATGATGAACACGTATATGCACCATACCTCTCTGCTCATGTTTTTATAGGGCAGACAATAATTGCAAAACAATAATGATAATCCCTGTGTACTTGAATAAATCAGTTTCCAAAGCAACAAAACAAAATGTTGCTTCGCTCTGTAACACTGCGACTGCCAACCACTGTGGTTTGTAACTGAGGTTTAACGCTTGAAGAGTTTCCAGCAACATTTAATTGTAATGCTTTTTCTTCTGAACAGTCTCATTTGTCACAAATCAAATTACTTCCATCACTGACAGGCGTGTCCATTTTAACTGATGTTGGAAACCAAACACAATAATTAATTAAATAATCAAGGAGGTCAAAAGTTGCATTTACCAAAGATTTGGGATAAACCATTTTCAGCCAGACATTAATGTCAAACGCACGTGTGTGCTGGTGTGTGTGCAGATGCTCCTCTCTGACATAACATTGCCCACGTGAGACCGATTGAAGCGGACATAATGTCAGTTTCGATTTTTGTTATTGAGATGTTCACACGCTCTCACTGCAATTAACACATACAATATAGGGAAGGAATCTGGCTGCTCCGCCAGATATTGGTACGAAGACCGACTATGTGATCTGATGCCACCTGACTCTGACAGCAACACCAAACCTGTGTGCATAGTCTTCTAGTATGTGATTGTGGCCAAGTCTAAACCTGTTCACACACCTAAAGGCACAGAGGAATGTCCTTTGGCCAAAAACCAGCCTCCCTGGAAAACATCACAAACCACAAGTATGTCAGTGCCGCTGGTGTGTTATTACAAAACTTCGATTACAGAACTGCAAAAGGATGTTCTGATTTAAAAAGACTTTAAACCTGCAGAGCAAAAATTGGGGAAAAGTACTTTTGTTGTCTCTAAAATCTACAAAGTCTCAGTGCCTGAATTCAGAATTGTCCCTTCTCTTCTGACTCCCAAACACACTCCTCACCCCTCCTCCTCTAATGAAGAGGCTCCTGGCCTGGTCCCAGTCACTCATCCCACTCTGCTCCCCTTTGTCTCTGATGGGGGGGTATGAAGGGTGTAATTGGCCGAGCCTGCTCAGGTGAAAGCAGACCTCTTGTCTGGGGACACAAAACCGTCTCTCTCTGTGTCTGCAGCACCACAAGGTCAAAAGGACACACCAATTTTGGAGACACACAGACACACACACACACACACACACACACACACACAGCGCTCTTCACTCATCCTCCAGCACCCAACAATCACTGCAGCTACCTGGGAAAGGTAATTATTTGCTCCCCTGTTTGTCTTCTTGCTTTCAGGGCACTCAGCTGCCAGGTCTGACAAGAAACAGAGACAGGAAAAAGCTTGTACTGCGCTCCAAAAACCTGTGCTGGATACATTTTCGGCTCTCTTCTAAAAGTTTCTGAGGAGCTTAACATTTTTTTCTGTGTCGTGGAAACCTTTAAACCACGAACAAAAGGTCCGCGTTAATGTGTTCAAATATAGCTTTGCATCCTGCAGCCGCTCCACATGCTGCGTCCATCAACACACGTGTTGTTCGGCAGGATGCACATGCCTTCGCACTGACAGTTGTTCACCGTCAAACAGAACATGATGTAAAAATGTACTGCCAGCTGATAGAGGTGCAGCCTGGCCTGTACAAACATGATCTGCAGGCAGAGGTGCTCAGAGGGCAGAAACAATCCCAAAACCACAGCTGTTCTAAAACTGATGATGTGAATGACAAAGAAGAGAGGTTGGGCAGTTAATAGAAATATGACCATCACAAGCATATTTTTGTTTTAGTGACTGATGATTGTGTCAGTTACAACTTACATTAGTAATTATGAATATAGTTTTCTTTAGTCAGTCAACCACTCTGATTCAGACTGAAAAACTAATGCAAACATCGGATGAATTTTGTGTACAAACATTGATGGTCCCCAGAGGATAATGCCTACCAGCTTTGGTAGTCCTCTGACTTTTCCTGCAGTGCAACAAGAAGTTTTCATTTATTCTCTTGCAGGAGGAGGACTCCTGCAAGCTCTACCAATGTTGATCACTGACATTCTCCCATTGTGTACATGTGTAAAAGGGAAACTCCAGACAATGTTCAGAGTTCATAGTGAAACAGCTTTAATCATAAAATATGTGGTTTTATTGTCACGCCCACTCAGATATTACCAGCAAGTCTTACGTGGTAAGCCCTTATTTTGACATCCCACTGTTAAAACTGAACAATAAGGTGAGAAAACTTGAATGTTCAACAGAAAGTCATTTTTTCTGTTAAAAAAACACATTGTATTGTGAACCCTAAATGGAAGCCTGGCATAACACAGTGACTAGCCTGTTTGTCAACTACTTATTGTATCCCACTATTGTCTTCATCAACTGAAGCTATATCAGTGACACATAATAGTAACCCTGTAGGAAATTCACAATCATCACTGGATGATCTGACCTGTGCACTGAAGCCTATATTTACCATCCATTTAAATGGTGCACAGGTGAACCATATGTTGGACTACCATCCAATTTACACTTTATATGAACGGTGGTCTGATTCCCACGCCCGACATGAATAAAATCACAAAAGCTATAAATTGTTGAAGCAACCATCAATTATTCTCATTGACATCCTCTGTTGACAAAATATGTTCAGGCTCTTTGGTTTCAGTGAAAAGGTTACTTGTACTTAACGTTAGTCATCACAGTTATAGTCACAGTCCAGTTCAGGCACCTGGAAAGATAAAGACATGAGCACATCAACAAACAGATTTTTTCACCTCACATCTCCAGTCAAGTGTATACTGAAGAACCTTTGTGTTTGTCACCCTGACCATATAAAACACAAATACTGGAAACAACCAAATTCTTTATAGATCTCAGCGTAGCATCTACTGAAACACTGGTGACATGTTTTTGTCTGTTTCAAAATCTGTAAGTATCCAAAGGAAATCTGATGCATCAAAGATATCTACATGTACAAATGAATGTTTTGTTCATTTATGCTGCTGCGTGTAGGATTTTACAATCTGTCCCATGCCACTGGATGCCACTAAATCCTACTCACTGGACCATTAAAGTGTTCCGCATCCAAGGATGTCAGATGTTTTCCCATCAAAACTAAATGAAAATATATCACACTGAAACAAATAAGACTGAAAGGCAAGTCACATTGTAAGGTTATGTTTGGGCATAGCAGTGTTTAATGCTAAAATCAGCATGCTAACATACTCACAATGACAATGTTAACCCTGATGTTTATCAGATTTAAGATTTACCATTTTGGCTGAGACTGAAGGGAATATGAATAGTTTTCATCATTAGCCAATGTATAGTACAAATTGAATTTTGACCCAATGCTGAATGTTGAAGGATCGCCCACATTATTGTAAGAATGTATCTACCAAAACTCATGGCAATCAATCCAATAGTTGTAGACACATTTCATTTCAAACATCAATTGTCAACATCTCAGTGTCACAAGAGGTAAAGCCACAGGGTCTTTAGGGTCTATCCTCTGGGGACCTTGAGTATAGGTGCTACATTTCACAGCTATCTATCGATTAAGTTTTTTAGATACTTCAGAGTGGACTAAAGTGGTGGACCAACTGACAGACTGACAGACATTGCTACCCCTAGGGCCACATAGGTAGTGGCTAATAAAAATAAGCAAGGACTTACTCACGTCTCATAAAAACTGTACAGCAGGGAGTAGAAATAACCCACTGGAGTGCTGCGTATTTCAGTGGCAAACTGAACTAGATTTATGGTCTGCATGGGTGGCCCCGCTGGAAATTGAACTCGTAAGCCTACCATGAGACACAGTATTGACACAGAATACACAGTGTGTTATACACAATACATCACCCCTTGGCCTCTCACTCACCCATGTTGTGCACCAGGTTTCTTTATCTTCTCCACGGCCCGTGACAGAAGGCAAAGAACAGAGGTTGTTCAGAAAGCACTACGTCATTTGACATCCATCAAAGATATTTGAATTTCTTTTGATTGCTATGCTTCCAACTTTCTTAGAGTTAGACGTGTTGGACCTTTGTCATTGAAATCATGGGCCTGGCCTTGAAATGGTTCAAAGACTTGGTTTCAGGTACATCATCACGTCCTCACACAACAAATACTGAGACGTTACAATGAAGGTCCCACTGTTACAATGAGTTTCTCATATTTTGGTATGAGGGTGAAACTGGTGCACAAATGGTGCAACAGCAAGACAGGCATGTGTCATCTGATACACACTGCAGAAATGAACACCATTATGTGTTGGATAATAACCAAAAACGTCAAGCATCGTATGTTTTCCTTATGCCTCTTACAAAAGCTCAACAATAGGTGTGATTTTGTCCCTTTGTCGTGCGTCTATCTAGGGTATCATGGCTAGTTAGAAAGTTATGCACCTCAGCCACTGAAAGATGAGCTAAGTGGAGCAGCCAAGATGGAGGAAGAGCTATCGCTTATTGCCCATGAGCACAAGGATTGCTCCGGAACGGATCATATAGACATTATGCTGCAAAAGCAACCCTATACCATCTACCTGTTTTAGCACACAGTGTTTCTTCCAATGACGCACCTATTGTCAGACATTTTCTTTCAATAGCAAATCACTTGTAATGATATAAGCAGACTATTTATGGCACAAAGTTGGATGTCTAACTGTGGTGTCAGGTTCCAGAGTTTGTGAGCATGCAGCCTTTGTTTGCTGACTTTTATGTGTATGTCCCTAGGACCATCACTGCAGCTGACCAGTCACCCCGTTGTGATATCTTGGCTTTGCGACTCGTGTTGGTGTTGTTCTCGGATCATGGTCAGTGTTGCTCCAGAAAAACCATTTCACCTTTGCAAAAAAGTGATCAAGTAGACAAGTTGAGCAAGGTTTTGTGGCTGAATGAGTTAAGTGGAACATGTTGTTATTCTGTTAACCTTTTGCTTTTACATTTTATGTTCCTGTCGCTGTTTGGTTCGGCTCAGGCAACAGAAATACGCAGTTAGGTTTAGGAAAAGATGGTTTGGGTTAGAATCTATGCTTTTGAAAGGATCATTTTTTCCATGTATATCTTTTGCCCATCTTCTCATAGCTCTACAACTAACAAAATTGAACATTTTGTTTTTTAAGGAATCTGGGGGCTTTCGCCATGGGCATCAAAGCAGTTTTTTATATTGGTTACTGTTTCCTGTATTTGTAAAATTTGACATGTTTACTGTCAATACAATTTTGTCTTCTCTTGTAATTTTTTGCGTAAATACTGAACTTCTAAATGTCGGGAGGTATGATGCACTTCAGACACGACAACGGAAAGACTGACACTTTTTAAAAGGTTCAGAGACCCCACACATGTTAATTATAGTGTGTTAACAGATCACTCAGAACACATGTCGAAACCGAGTGTGAGCATCTTTTAAGTGAAAGGATTTCTGCCCCTGAGGGAGCCAGTTTAGTGCTTGTACATTTTTTGCCAGGGCATTTAGTTGCTCCATTTCCAGTTAGGTGTCATCTACAACGTAATTAACTGTACTTGGTGGTTTACTCAATAGGTTTCCCATTTCTGCATTTCTTTAGAATTGCGCACACACATATGCGCACACACACACACACACACACACACACACACACACACACACACACACACACACACACACACACACACAAAAGAAGTCCCAGCAGGTGAAACAGGTAAACAGCCCTTGAGGTGTTGGGGGGGCTGGTTAGGTTGGTCGCAGGCACCAGGCAGACTCTCGGCTCTTGCTTCAGGTTAATATGGAGAAATAAAGAGCTGAAACCAATACAGAAAGTAGTGAGACCGGTTCTTTCCAGTATACTCAAATAAAGTGCTGGATCAGGGAGAACAACAGCTTCTGCCATTTAAGATGGTTTTTCTGACTCATCTGACAGAGATCCTCCACTCTTCAGCCACACATAAAAGGGATTTTCTGATTCACTGTGTCCTGTGCCAAAAGCTTAACGTTTATAAAAAGCTGTATTTCTTTTCCCTCAAATACTATACAAGCAAACTCTAAAGGGTGATTCTCTTTGTGCAAGTAGCACGATAAAAAACTATTCAGTCAAAATAACTTGTTTTTATGGTTCCATCTTCCATTTTATTACCCATATACAGATTCTATAATCCATTAAATGTCCTCGGCATAGGACAAGCACTGTCGCCTCAACAGGTTTATGGTTAAGTACCCCAAGCTAACCAAAGCCAAACATCCTTCGATGCACCAGAAACCAGAAACACTCTGAGCAGGTTGTAATTATACATAACATCAACATGTTATAAATCTTTAAAAAGCACACATTTCTGCCAAGGATGAAAACTGGATTCTTGACACTGTAACTGGCACAAAATGGTGTCATCACTGGTGGAATGTAACCAAATTAATTTGCTTAAGTACTGTTATCAAGCATCATTTTGAAGAACTTGTACTTTTCTTGGGTATTTCTGTTTTCTGCTACAATCATTGTACTTTTTTTAACTCCACTACATTTATTTTGTAACTTGAGTTACTTTGCAGTTTGCATGCTGCATTAGAGCGAAAGTAGAAGATTTTCGATGAAATTGCTCTGCAATCGTATTAACAAAAAACACGGATCAGAGATATGCTCAATATCAGATCTGATGGTCCACCAGGCAGATCATCATGCTGTGTTGAAGCCAAAGCAACACATGTTTAAATTAATTTATGTTGTTTTTAGGGCTGGGACTTTAACGCGTTAATTACGATTAATTAATTACACAAAAATTAACGCGTTAAAAAAATTTACGCATTTTAATCGCACTAATTTCTGCACCGCGGAACGTTTCTCACTGGATGAGTTTCAGGGGTACCGATTATACTGGAGCACCAACTAACGTTCATGCATAGCATTCATGACTTCAGACAACAACAATGAACAAAGAAGCAGATGAGACCGCTTTGGTTGGCCCCGTGGATGGGGAATTTGTTTTAAAAAGCGGACGGATGGCAGCGTAGACAAGAGCACGGTTGTGTGCAAATTATGCAAGAAGGAGTTCGCCTGTCACCGCAGCATATCAAGCCTCAGATATCACCTAAATGCTAAGCATATAACAGCTAGCGTTAGCGTGGGAGCTAGCGTGGATGTCAGCTTGACTCCGAGTACAAGGACCAAAACAAAGTGTTATAGTTTACAGAAGGTCTACCTACCTATAGGCTACCTGAATCTCTGAAATGTATTCCTGAATGCTATTGCTACACTTTATGGCAAAAATTGCACTGGTCTGTTGGTCTTGGGAAAAAAAACAGTGTTTTGTTGCTTAAGGTTATGTATTCAGTCATTATTCAATGGTATACTAAAATCCATGTGAAAAAAATTGCTTCTCACTGTTGTCAGGCCAAATATTTATATGCGATTAAAATGCGATTAATTTCAATTAATTAATTACAAAGCCTCTGATTAATTCGATTCATTTTTTTAATCGAGTCCCGGCCCTAGTTGTTTTGCAATCAAATTAAAACAACACTGATTTAGATAACTGAAAAATATGTTGAATATCAGATCTGATCATTCAAGCTAATTAAATTTGTAAATATATTTATATTTAACTTTTAGTGATATTTTTGATGCTGAAGTAGATTTTTTGCCTTTTTATCCTTAATTACATTTACTATAAGACACTTTAAGACTTTACTATTCATAGTAACATTTTAATACAATATCTTTACTTTTAATCATGATAATTATGACTTGTGGGTACCTTTTTTAACAATGGGTGTCATTTGAACTTCAACATATCTAAAAATGGAACTTGTTTAGTTTTGACAAATGTGGAAATACATTTTTGCCAGTAAAATGTTAATATTCATATAAATCAAACTCATGACACAAGAACAGTGTCTGGCTGTTACAGTTACATTGTATTTGGCTTTTCTGAATGTGTGTGGGCACTACTGAGGTGCAGCACACTTGTTTGTAATGTAATTTTGCTTTTGTTTTGTTTTGTTTTTTACTTTTAAAAAAATGTTTGTTTAGCAATTCCCTTGAAACTGTTCAACCAACGTCTGTCATTGCCACCGACCCTATCCAAGTACAATGCACCAAACTTAGCGTGGAGGTATAAACACATACTATCATAGGTCATCCTTTTATTTGACTTTGAATGTGGAGGCGGCTTATTTGCTCCATGACGATAAAAGGGCTGGAGACTAAAAGTAATATTTCCAGTAAAGTCAGTTTTCAATCCACAGTGACAAACCCTAGCCAGGGACTCAGATTAATGAAAAAATATACAAGGCAGTGGTTTTCGAGAGTGTACAGACATACCCGAATATCTATCTGCGTCTCTCTTTACTCAGTGGCCCATCATTACCATTCCAGCTCTTAATTACGTCTGATCCTCATCACACACAAAAGATATGTTAAACAGCCAACATGCTGCTAAGGACGGCTAAGTATGTGACACCCTGATCTCATTAGGCTAGCTGCTAGCCGCTAATGGCTTCATTAGTGCTGGATGCTACTAAACCATTTAGCCACCATGAGCTTTGCCTCCTGGAGGAGGTTAAACCATTTAGCACTGCTGGTGACTAAACACAGCAACAGAGCGATGATTGTGCGTTAGATAGGCCAGTAACAAGTGCACTCATTAGCACATCATGTTATGAGCCACATGACACAGATTTAAAATACAGCGTTCAATGTTATAGCATGTACACAAATATGTCAACATGGCTCATCTATAATTTTTCATCATTTATGAGTGTATGACTATACAAGAGAAAAGGTTGTACTTTGTGCATCTTCAATGAGTCTAATATGTTTGCATGCTGGAAAGCTGGACTTGAATTTTAAGTCAAGGCTGAAACCTCCCATTTAACCATGTCCAGTTCAGTCACACAAGAGCCAGCCTCGCAGTCAGACTGTTTGACCCGACAGGCGTCAAGCTCTGGCCTCAGGAAGAGCAGAATTACTGATTACCGGGCCTCAATCAGGCTGATGTTGTTGCTATTCTTCTTTCCCATGATTCCCTCTCATTGCTTTGCATTTCCTCTCCTTTCCACCTCCTTATTCTACAAGGTAGACTGTCTCCACGCAGCAGTTTTACTTTCTTTTTTTCCACTCTAATCACTTTGTTGCTGTTTCATGCCATGCAAGGCAGCATATTTATCTAAGATAACAGCTGGGTTTCCCCTTACTTTGTGGGCGATGGAGGATAATTGCTGCTGCTGCTGCTGTGCGTGTTTGCCTCCGTGTCCCAATGTTCAAGTAGATTGCTCCTGCTTGTTCCGAGCACAGCTACTGTTTGGACAGGAACACGAAAACAATGTGTATATGGGGTCCCGCGTATGTCTAAATAAAGGATTGACAGTGACTGTACAGCACATTTGCCTACACAAGCCTGCGCAAATTTGCATATAACAAGCTTCCCATCAAATAAGTTCACGGTATGCAAATCCTGAGTGATTCCAGTGAAAATTCCGGAAGCTTCTGGGCGTCTGGGCATCAACGCAGGGCACGTGAGTAGCTAACACAATAAAGTCTTCGGTCCCAGAGTCTTTTTGTGTGACTTTTACACAACACCCATCATCTCCCAGATATGGTCATTTGAATTGATTTTTTACTGACATTCACAAAATTTTTCACACGTCTTTTAACTCTCATCTGCACATTTAGACCTTCAGTTAAAAGCTTCAATCTTTAAGATGTTCTACAAGGTTCATACATTGAGTTTATTTCAACATTTAAATACAATTTATATCAATTAGACCGTTTCCCGCTTTTTTAACTTTTCATGCTCCTTCAGTTGAAAAAGATTTAGCCAGCAATGCAGTTTAGCTCCCAGCTTTTTTTTTGCATCCTGCATCCCTTTCCCACTTTTCCAACTGTTTTTACTCCTTTTAGCTGCTGAAAATTTAAGCTGGCAATGCAGTTTAGCTCCCAGCCAACACTATATCTTAAATCCTTGATCCCTTTACCACTTTTCCAGCTGTTCATACTTTTTTCAACTTTTGATCACTCATTCATAAGCCAGAAACGCCATTAAAACTGTGTTGTATCCCATTATTTCATACATTATCAGTTTTATTCAACTTTTAAATCCCATTCACACTAATTACAACCTTTCCCACTTATAAAATACTCACAGTACTTTCAGCTGCTTCTCCACACAAACTGAAGCCAGCAAGTAATGTTTTTAGCACCAAATTTTCAACAAATCTTATTCCGCACATTTCATACTCTAATTTTTCTACTTTCGAGTAATAAAGCCTGCAGTGCTGTTTGGCGTCAGCTTTCCAACATCCAGCATTCACGCAGCAGTTTCTTCAGAAATTGTTTTCCTAGCTTCAAACGTGTTGTATCAAAGAAAGAGAGAGGAGGCAGTGAGCCGGCCTGACCATAGGGAATCATTTTAAGGGAAAAAGGGCTACTTTTAAACTTAGTAACACAAACAACTGACCGAGATAAACAACATTTTTTTTTATCTTTACGTGGAAAACATTTGAGTGTACCCAGGATGAGATGCCTTGGCTCTCTCTGTATGTCTGCCTAACTGTAATCTTAAGTAATTGTGTTTAGAAAACACTTGAGCTGGAAGACTTCCTCCCTTTCAGAAAAGAGACACACAAAAGGAGAAACCTGAGCCCAGGGCAATTCTTTATCTGTATCTGTCTCCATGCTTGGCTATTTGGTTTTTACATGACCTGGGTTTGATAATGCCTTTGATGGAACGAGAGAGAGGGTAGTTTCTGTTCAGACGAAGAGATTATAGCGTTTTTCAGTGGGCATTATTTTAAAAAAATATTTTGCTAATTCATATTCAGTGTGTGGAAACAGGCTTGTATTGCACAGTATTGCATGTTACCAATACTATGCAGGCCAGACACAAGATTTTTCAAAATATATATATATTATTGATGCGATAAAAAAGAAAAAAGCAAAGAGAGGTCTGTGAGCACACGAGCAGCTCCATGTCTGTATCCTCCGCCAGGCATCTAAAGGTGGCTGCACTGAGTGAAAGTAGAGGAAGCGAGTGTCAAGTTTTTCCTCAGGAAACAGAGTCAATTTCCACTTGGCTCGTGGACAGGACCGGAATTTGTTTTGCGTAAGCCCAGCTGGGTAAAAATAACTGAGTATAAAGGCGGAGGGCTGCAGGACGCTGCCTTTCACAACACCTGCAGAAGCAGAGGGAGGCAGACACGATTCGCCCTCGCTGCAGTCTCTGGGATTTATAAAATCAAACCAAAGTCCTAGAAAAGGTGGTTGCTAAACTGAACTACTTTTATTTATTTTATTTTTTTTGAGCGGAAATACTCGAGGGTGATAAAAAAAACTAGCCATAGATGACCAGATCAGGAAATATTTCAGGTTGTATTGGTTACATGTACGACAAAGACATATTTCCCAGAGTTTGCCAGAAAGTCATTTACAATCAGCTGTGCAGGACGTTACCTCACAGTGTAACATGTGGACTCATGTAGAAGCCTGTGAGCTCTGACTGCCTGTTATATCTCCTATGTACAAATAATTCAATTGAAATGCTTGTTGATGGTCATTATATCTTTTGTTTATGTGGCTTGGTCTGTTGCTGTTAATTGCAGATGTCAGTATAAGCTACTCCATGAATTCCAGTGGTTGAATGGAGCAGCAATGTGACTAATGGTTATGCAGGTTTTGTGCATTTGGCGTTGAAAAAAAAAACTTATGCGAGCATATTGCTATTGAGCAAGCTTTAATAATGGCTTGCTCAACAGGCACACACACGCACACACACACACAGTTCCAAAAGTGTGAATGTTACACGGTATGTACTAAACGTAATAATAGTAACAATAATAAACAATACAGTTTTATTTTGAAGTCTCTCTCTCTCAGGCCTCCACTGTCTGCACCCATCCACCTGCACATTACCATATGACTGCAGGGGACTCACTGGGCTGCTGGGGGGGGATCATTAAGAAACATGTCGTCCTTTGTTGACACCGAGATAACCAGGTTGTTTCGATGAGCCACCGCTTCACACGTTTGTGTTTGTGTTAAACATGCAGGGATCAAGTCCGGACAAATTAACAAGGTGTGTGTGTGAGTGCGTGTGTGTGTGTTAAGAGGCCGGGACGAAACTGGAAATAAATGAAAGGCACGAAGAGTCAGTCACCACCTTTCTTGTGGCTCAGGGCCAACAGTGGATCACCTTTTTTTTTTTCTTTGACAGTCTCTCTTAAAGGGTTGTCGTCTTCGAACATTTGAATAAAGTGTTTCTCTTGAGTGTGAAATTCAGGAAATGTGTTTTGCGCACTGGCATCTGGACTTCCCTGCGCCCCACGGCTTCACCCAGGCTTGGTGTCGCCCCCTGTACCTGCCTCAAGGGAACTGGGTTTCTCTTGACAGAGAAAGAAGATGAGCTGCTGAAATGAAGATGCATTTGTCATCTTTACACTCCGCACATTCATTCGCGGCCTTTTGCCGTCTCACTTCAGATTGAAAATACATCGAGAAATTTCGTAGATTTTATAAATAATCCTGTGGCAAAGTTTCAAAAGTAGAACGTTTTTTTCGCAAAAGTCTCCTGGGAGAAGTTTCCTCGAGTTAATTTTTGACTCATTTCTATGAAACCATTAATGGGGTTTCTGGTTAAACTTTATGCACTTAAGGAACTTACCTGTTGGCGCACCTGAATGCCATTTGATGTTTGCGCTGCTGGCAGCGGTGGGGGAGGTGTGTTGTGTGTGCGTCTGCGGTTGTGGGGGGAAGTCGAGGCCACACCTCCCGGTATTAGTCAAGGAGCTATAAGAGGCTCCACCGGGACGGCTGACACACACACTCTGACTCCAGCATTCACTCAGCTGTCAACACTACCGGACAGGCGCTCTATGGACAGAGAGGACCCGCTCTGCTCGCTGTTGCAGTTTTAATTCTGTCTGTTTTGCTCTGAACTGACTGGTCAGCATGGCTGTGGCTGAAGCGCTGATGCCTGCTGTGACATCGTTTTCAAGTGTCCAGGCGATGGAAGGGAAACAATTCCACAACGTAAGTAGATGATTTAATGTTCGGAAGCTGTTTCTCTTTTTTGTTGTTGTGTATTTACTTATGATTGTCGGCTCGCATTAGCAACTTGGTCCTCTTCTAACTTCGTCCCCGTTTGCTCTCCTGCGCAGCTGTGTAAGGTGGATGACTGTGCAAGCAGCAGCGCAAGAGGCGGCGCAGACAACCCGCTCATCGAAGTGGAGTTCAGCATCCGCCAGTCTCCCGCTTTACCCCACAAGGACGACGACGAGCTGGGAAAGTTCTTGGACCTCGAGTTCATTTTGTCCAACACCATCGGCTCCGATGTTGGAGACGGCAGCGGGAACATCTCCCCGCCGCAGCAGCAGTGCGCGTACTCCCTGCCGGAGTCACCGGAGAGCTGCAGCAGCTCTGGGCCAGACTGCGGCGACAACCCTCCTCCTCCTCACCTGGCCGCGCAGAGATACCTCGGCACCGTCAGCTACACGAGCGAGGGCCCGGTCCGCAGCCTCATGGCGGAGCTCCTCACGCCAGAGATGAACTACACGGGGGACAGTTCACCGGAGAGCGCGGGCAAGACGAGAGACGGGCGGGAGTACACCGAGCTGCGGGCGCTGAATTCGGTCACCATTCCGGCTCCTCCCGCTCATCACCACGCGACCACGTCCCCTCCACCTCTTGGATACAAAATTAAAACCGAGCCTGTGGGTCAGTCCTGTATGATGGCTGCCGCCGGGGACTTTATGGGACAGATGTATGACAGACAACAAATGCGCTCCGCGGCTTTTACGCACCACCAGGCGACACATCCAGGTGCGCTGGCAGGCTTCGGTGCGCACCACATGCAGCAGCACCATGCACCCCAGGGCCGCACAGACTGCCATCTGACTGCACAAATGAACTCCATGAGCTCGCCTCACCCCAACCAACACCATCTCCAAAACCAGTACATGAACGCGCCCTACCAGTACACGCACCAGAGTCTGCCACAGTACCAGGGGCAGTACAGCATGCACAGAGAGCCTGTCCGCGTCCACCAGCAGCACCACCCGGCGTCCATGCAGGGGATGATGCTCACCCCTCCGTCGTCGCCGTCGCTGCTGGAGTTTTACGCGCAGGACGACGCGGGGAGCATCAAACAGAAGCGAGGCCGCAGGTCGTGGGCCAGAAAACGCGCAGCCACGCACAGCTGCGAGTTCCCAGGCTGCGGGAAGACCTACACCAAGAGCTCCCACCTCAAAGCCCACACGAGGACACACACAGGTGAGCACACACAAACACACACACGCACAAATTAATTGTATTCATGTCATTTGTTCATTGTGATTTAATGTGGTTCTGTCCATGCAATGTGATCTAAACGAAGTCCTCTCTCGTGTCTCTCAGGTGAGAAGCCCTACCACTGTAACTGGGAAGGCTGCGGCTGGAAGTTCGCCAGGTCCGATGAGCTGACCCGTCACTTCAGAAAGCACACAGGACACCGGCCCTTCCAGTGTCACCTGTGCGAGCGCGCCTTTTCACGCAGCGACCACCTGGCTCTCCACATGAAGAGGCACATGTAGGCCGCATTGGAACTTCTGGACACTTTTGTATCCAAATCCACCATGGGGTCATGGCCGGAGCATCCCAGAGGAAGCACGAGTTGGTCCCTCAGTGCTGGACGATCGGAACAAACGTTCCTGTAGAGACTTGAGAACATGTATGGTGCCTTGATAGAGAGTTTAAAGCAACCTTTTCATAAAGTCATGGCAATGTATCTCCTGAGGTACCACGCATGTATTCCTGTTGGAACTTGGTCATGCTCCCAAAAGTCAAGTGCCTCTCCATCAGAGACAGAATAAATGCTGGTGGCCTCTGTACATATCTGTGGATATATGACTAACTTTGGCTAAATTATAGTTGTTTGTATTGAAGATATTTCCTCACTCTGTCTTTGAAAATAAGTTATTGATTGTTAAGCGAGTGCCTTAACCAGCTTCCTGAAGGGGAAACCTCAGTGTGGGCAGGACCCATAACTTTGTGCATATGTAAATAGTATTTTTTTTTTTTTTAAAGTTTACATCTTTATATCTTTGATACTAATCAAATCAGGTCAGGGTTTTTTTTTAATTGTAATTTTTTTACTCTATTTTCTCAAGCTTGTCGGTCTACACAGTAATACATATCATAGATTTGTTCTTTGTCCTGTGAGGGTTTGCTCGAGCGATGTCAACAAATTCAGGTACTAAAACTCATTTTCAGTCCCAGTTTTTCAGGATCCCAAACATCAAGTGTCTATTCACCCTCGCTTTACTTAGTACAAAGGTTATTTACAGCTCAGTGTTTATACAACACAGATTTATTTTTGTGATGGACGATGTGTAAGAATGAAGAAATCCCCCTGCAACCAATGGTTGAAGCGTTGTACTTGAAACAGAGTTGCCACTCAGATGTCTAATTTTTCAAGAATGCAATTGTTTTGAATGTGCTTAAGGGCTCAGAGAATAAAAGTACTTTTACAAATACAGAATGTCTGTCTTTGCCTCTTTTCCCCACCCTCCACACGATACGTTCCTGCTTTGCCACCTGAGTGTGGTTGTTGCACAGACAGTGACATCAGTGGTGATCCGTGGTGTCCCCATTCCAAATTTACATCCCTAATCTTCTGCACATCCCACAATTTCAGTATGTTAATGACAGTCCATGATGACAGGAACTGAATGTTTTTGTCGTACAGTAACATCTCCAGAAGTAGGTATGTCGGTGTAGTTCAAGGGTCAAAGAAATTGCAGAAATTCCCACCAGCCAAAGATGACCCACCATAGAGTTGGGTTTGACCAGAAGTTTGTAGTGAAAAATTAAAATATATGATTTACTTTTTGCTGTATCATATTTAGGGAGCAAAGTGACACTATGCAATCTTGGGGCCCTAATACGATTTCTTTGTCTTTACAATACCACACACACACACACACACACACACACAGTAAGCATAATTCCAAGAGATGTTAAGGTTAGGGTAAGGTAAGGTTTATGTTTAGGGTCCTGTCAAACTCTGGATGACCGCTTATAAGGGACTGCCCTCTGCTGTTCACTTGTATAATAACATCTGGCCGATCCAACAGGCTGTGTTTGCCAGTGCATGTTACTGATGCATATCACTGGTTAAACCCTAACCCAGAACATTGTGAGGGAAGCAGGAGTGTTTCATTTTCAAAAAGATTCAAATTCATTGTCACGCTCCCTCGGACAGACAGATGAATGTAACATGCAGTGTAGAGACACGACTCTACACTGTTGATCAAAGATATTTCACTCATGAAGGATTCCGAGCGAGCAGCCCTGAAACAAGACACAGGAGGTGAATAAGAAAACAGAACACAGGACTCCAAACTAAGGAAAAACAGGAAAAGTGCTGCACTTAGGGCTGTTCAGACAGACATTTTAGCCTCAAGACATCTTACACCGAAACAAACAAACCTGGCCTGAAGCGAGACTAAATGTGGTGGAAATGTTGTGTTGTGGAAACTGGGATGAAAGGTGAAGGCACCTGTAGCTGTGGAGCTGTCATGTAGGGACACTCATTTCAGAGTTACACCCCTGCTGTTATTTGAACGAACCACCTCCTGCAGGCAGCACCCTCGCCCACACTCCAGAGACAGTCATCGGATTACAGTCACAAAATACAGAAACACACAGCACAGGGTATTTACAGAACTGATTGAATTGTTCTGTCTTTTCTTCTTTTCTTTTTTTTCACAGTAACATGTTTAAATGCAGACGGAATGTTAGAATTGCAAATATGATCGCATGCAAGCAAGTGTTAATCTAAGAAAAAAGAAAGTGCATTACTTTATAAATAATAGTCTAAAATCACAGTTAAATCCGTTAAATTGGACAGATTGCTAATTGCTTTGTTGGATTAGTTCTCCCTGCAGTGATAGAAACGGCTGTCAGTTGAGTTATGCATACTTTTTAAAACCCTCTTCCATTAATAATCCAGTACCATCGCCGCTGTCCTGCCTGCTTCATGTTGAACCCCAGAGTTCACTACTGAGCCTCCTGTCCTACAGGCCTGCGTCCGTCGTCATGTCTTTGTTTCTCCACTAGATGTCCTCAGTGGATTAGTTTCTACATACAGCCTTCATTATCTGCTAATGAGGCTTATTAGGAACAACTGTCTCAATTAGTGATGCTTGTCTCTGTGTTCAGGCTAATCAAGTCCCTGTGTATGTTTTATGTCTTGTTCTAATTAAACCCATCTGTAGTGTTTTTCTGCAAGAAAAGCAGCAAGTGTATGTATCAGTCCTCTGCATATTGTTACACACGCACACACACATATATTTCCTTACAACAAATCTGAATACAATATTGTCTGATTAAGAGCAACAGATTTTTTTTTACCGTTATTATCAGAACTATTACTTACTTAGTCCTCGTTTTCTTTCATTTACAATATAAGAGCCACATGATGTGACATAATTCTGCTATTCCATATGTTGACATTCTTTCCACAGTCACCTGCTGCCACTAACGCATCAGTAGATGAATCTTGAGTTGTCTGCGGTATGGTTAAAGTACTGCACAAAGTTTCTGTCATGTTATACATGCAAACTTACAGCATGTCATCTCCTTGTACAGTGGTGGTGAACTGTAAGGCCATCAACAACAGACAGAAGCTGTCTTTTGATATATGCAGGTGTTTCCCTAATGTTACAAGGTTATAAAGTTGAATTATTAATATTTTGGATGCTTATTTATGTTTATTTGTGATTTTTTGATTTATTTGATAAGCTCTTGCTTTTCCAATTTGTTGTACACAAATATAACAATAATAGTGATAACAAAATCATGTGAAATTCAATTTTTTCTTGGATGACAATTTTCCGTGATATGCTTATCAAAAGGCATCCAATAAATGAGTTTATTTCAGGGGGCTATGTGGTAGTAGAGACAGGTTGTATAGCTGTGATCAGTGACTCGCCATGCAGGCGCAACTGTGAGCCACACAGAGACAGTATGACACCTCTCTGACCATGCCTGAGAGCTGGGTGTCACTTGGTGAGGATGGTAATGGATCAGCAGTAACTGTCTTAGTAAAGAGGAAATCAAATTGCAAGAGAGGCAATGAAAAAGTGTACAAGAAATACAAGTGGATTTCCTATTTAAATACATAAGACACATGAGTATATTGACAGTGGTAGATGGGACCACCAGGGGCAGTGGTGGAAGAAGGATTCAGATCATTCAGCGAGGTAAAAGTTCCAAAACCACACTGTGACAAGTTGAAAGAAATGCTTTCAACATGGAGTTATTATAACTAAGGTTCAGGAACAGGACCACGTCAATCCACTCGCTGACCTGCCACCCAGGTCCAGCCAATCAAACCACCCGCATCATCAACCTAACCACCTGCATCCCATCATCTCATCAATCTAACCACCTGCGCCCAATCAACTCAACCACCTCCACGCCCGATCTCATCACCCGTGAAACCTACATAAGGTAAGCCAAAACATCTCTCTCTCGTTTGTCGCAAGTTCTGATAACCCTCCACCCCAGACCCTCTCTCTCTCCACCATCCCTTCTCACAGGACCACTGGCAGCCCAGCCTTCGACATCACCATTCCTCTCCAAATCTTCCCAACACTTAAATAAATTATTTCAACAGTTAAACAGTAAAGTAAAAGTATGTAAGTATCAGTAAAGTATCATGTAGTAAATGTATAAAAAGTTCTTACTGTGCAGTAAAGTGGTCCCTCACAGTGTTTTACTATTATATTTGATTATATTAAAATATATTATATTGTAATTCATTCCCATAAGTGCTGCTCAGAGTAATCACAGTCCATGGCTCTTCTGCCAACAGAGCACTTCACTCCCTCTCTGCAGTTGCTGAGACTCTGATGAGAATTGCCTTGTTTTAGTGAGATCCATTCGAGTTGTTGCCGCTAGATTTGGCTACTTGCAAATTGATGTATTTAGCTAGCTGAGTGTGTGTGTGTGTTAGTGTTAGCTAACTTGAGTTTTACAAGCAAGGCTCTGAAGAGAGCTCTTCTCAATATTTTAGACAGAGCCATTGTAGAGATGGAGACTAGGTTCTCCAGAGGCCATCTTGATCTCTTGAAAGCAGTGTATTGTCTGAGCTCCATCGTCTTTATGTAACTTCCCTTGTCACTGGAGTATCATCTGCAGCATGCGAGAGCTCTTTCTCCACTTTGTCTCATGTCCTTACTCCTTTCCGACGCACTATGCTACATGAGAGAAAGAGAAATTTGGTCATTCACATCCAAAAACGGGGGCGATGTCGACATACGGTCCAGCGCTGATACCTTCAGTTCATAGGTGTTGTATCGAGCGCTGTTTCTCCTCATCCCGTCCCCGTCTGAAAAGGCCCGAGGGGCGAAGGAAGCAATTATATCATTAAATTTGACCATTACAACCGGGGAAACGCATCTTGACAGCTTGGAATATTACTGTCAGATACTGTTCCCCCTCTGTTCAAAGGAAGATCTTTCAAATTCATACTCCTGACTTCTTTCCCCACAACAGATAAATCCTGTGATTTTAAGGCTGATATCATTAAATTTGACCATTTACAAAAGGGGGAACGCATCCTGACAGCTTGGAAATTACTGTCAGATACTGTTAAATTTGAAAGATGTGTGAGCGTCCTTTCCTATGGAACAGAGGGGGAACAGGCCAAATGCAGCCCGGGGGCCGCCTATTGAGGACCATTAGTCTAGACCTTTCTAACAATTAGATGTAACATAAATAAAGTTGTCGTCCTATAAGAGGGGGGGTGGAGGTGGGTTTAAAATTTAAAATTGACAATGCCAATTGCATTGTAGCTTCATATTTAAATAGAAAATATGTTAGTAGACTGACATCAAGAATGTGTTGGCCACAGAATTTGTTTTCTTCGTCAATCCAGAAAAAGAATTCCCATTAGAGCTTTGCCGAAGGAAACACGGCGAATCGGCCTTGCTTACATCTGGGTTGGCATCATAGACTGGTAGGCATACAAAAAAACGTCATCCCTATAGCACTCAACACAGTAGCAGTTGGTGACCAATCAACATTTCTCACTGCCCATCCAATCAAGGCAGTCTAGAGCAGGGCCTGTTATGTACTGTTGGGTAATTTAATCTATATCACTCATATGTTTGTAATATGATTTTCAACTTTGTGCAAATGCACTTTCCAGCAAATCCAAGAAGGTTTTCAAATATTTTATTTAGGCTAACATGTAGCAGAATTTAACACATAAAAAAGGAACATCCTTCAGTTTATCAGAAATATTCAACGTCATCACATCTGGAGAAACATGATTTAATGAAATTAGTGGAATACAGAGTACAAGATTTGTCTCTGGGATGTCGTGGAGTTGAAGTATGAAGTTGTGTTAAATGGAAGTACTCCAGTACAAGCAGGCTTGGGGAGTAAAGGAAAATATGTAATGGGATTACATTATCAGGATACAAAATATTCTGGTAAAATTACAGTAAAAAAAGATGTAACGGGATTATAGACACACTCAGTAAAAAAGGGGGATTACTAACAGATTCCAATTTTGAAATAAAGAATGATATACGTTAGGGATAATGCCCGACGAGGTGTCCATATATCAGGGGTTAATGGACACCCTGCAGCCAATCAGAATCAAGTATTCTCCCAGACCATGGTATAATAATCTGTAACCACGCACATGTGCACACATGACAACTCACACTCAGTCCAAAATACACACTTACTATTAAGATTAGACAAAAGTAATTTTATTGACATTTCTTTTCTGTAGTCTATTTGCTTTGTATTTGAAAATTGAGGAAATCAAAAAGTTGCTTTAATATTGTGATACTTGGATTATGTTACTGACTACATTATTTTACAGGTACTTAGTAACTGTATTGGAATATATTTTTAAAGTAATCTTCTCAACCCTGTGTACAAGTACCTCGAACTTAGTACAGTATTCAGGTAAATGTACATAGTTACATTCTAGCACAGATCGAGGTGTGGTTTCCTTTTAGTCCAAAAGTACATGGCAGGATGGCAAGTAAGGCACGGGTGGGACTAATAATAATTCAGCCTCTTTAATCATTACTTGTCACATTACCTTCTCACAGCCGACATTTTGACCTGCTGAGGCAGGAGAAGCACAGGTGTGACCGAATCCATTGACAATTTCTTCATTGCTGGTGTAGTTTATTCTCACACTAACAAATAGTCTGTTAGCGGGTTAAGAAGAACATCTTTGTGTTCACACTGTACTACTCTTGCAAACGCTTCTCCACAGCCAGTCATTGTCTTTTGCCAGTCTCTTTTTTTGTCTGAAATATGATCTTTCCAACCTCTGGGTTTTGTTTCCATTTTGCCATTTTCACCATGATGAAAATGTTTTTTTTTTAGCATTCAAGCTCCAATGAGGATCACTTATGGATGTGACTTACGGGAGCTGTACAACATTTTGTTCCAACTGAGTAATTTGATTGGACAACAGGCATTCCATGAGTGCTTAGAATCTATCAGCCCTTTTAACCGCCTGACGCAGCTGCACAGGTGCTCTAATAACTGCTAATTGAAGGAACTAAAAGCTGGAGTCAAAGCTAATCCTGAACCAGCCTCAGTGAGGTCCCTAATTTAAATACATTTTTCATACAGTGAACTAAATCAAAATAAATGACTCTTAATTAGGGTGTTGGGTTTAGAAAAATCAGACTGACTGGCACACGTTCACCTTTCCATCCATTCTCCTCATCTGTCGCAGGAAACATTGACAGCTTTTGGAGAAATGCCTAATTAAATTTCAAACAGAGTGTGCTGAAGCCTTCGGTCCTTATCTATTATTCTGTACACAAATCTGCAGACATGGATTAGACTTATCCTCTGAGCAACGTGTAGAGAATAGCTATTAGCAAGAGCAGTTTTATGTGTCTGTCTTGATTTTGAGATAGTAGTAACATGGAGGAAGGATGTGCTCCTTCCTGTTTTTCACAGCTTTCAGACTGAAGAAGTTGAAGTAGTGGTCATAAAAAGAAGTAACCAGCAGCTGCTATTACTCAGTGCATCAATTTAAAGCAGCGGTTGTATAAGTGATGTCTCGTGATCGGCCTTCCACTCTTTCATAACGAAAGTGAAAGAGTCTGATCACGCAGCTGGACTTTTGAAGAGTCCGATAATAACACCGTGCCATCGCTTATTGGGCAATTGTGGCTAATTTCTGTTCTCCTTACATTGTTCCATCATTTCTCGCATTCCTTCATCTGCATCCTCAGTGCTGAACCACCCTGACCGCTTCTGTTTCATCAGCAATGTGCTTTTAGAGACAGGCAACTCAAGTATGACTGCTTATGGGCAATCAATATGTTTCACTCTTATGTACTGTATTTGTAGTACCAGCTCAAAACATACTGTTCAGCACAGATTATCTGGTAGTGTGTGGGGTTCACAGATCCAGTTTTAAGCCTCTTGAACTGCTAACAGACTCATCAGGGTGGCACAAATAGTATCGAACACATTCCATATTTACAATTTAAAATGTGCATGATTACATCGGTAGGCTACTTTCAGAGCTGGACCGCAACAGCCAATGAGAGAGGCATCCCAGAGCAGCTGGCAATGCTGCCAGGCAAAAGTAAACATTGTTGACCTTGAGGGGAATGTTAGCTAGCACATCACTGTTGACAGAAACTTCAAATCTCACCTTCAGTTCTCACTGATGAGAAAATTCCCAGCTCATTTTACCTTCTGCTTCTTGTTTTTTTTCACACTGCAACGCGTAACTACAAGTTGTTGCATCATGCTAATCTTTATTTTGTTTAAGTCTGCTTCCCCGTGAGATTACATAGATGAGGTCATGAGTGAGTCCAGCTTCAGTCTGCAGAGCCATCTACCTTATTCACTTGGCGGCTTTTTGCCTCCAACATCATGCGCAAGGTGGACAATTGGATGCTAGGATTGTGTAATTTTGCTGTTCTCCAGGTTTAAAGTCATATAAATGTGTCTTATCTGACAAAGTGTTGGCATCTTACAGGTTCCCAATGAATCAGCAACTGAATAGATTATGAACAGTGGAAATCTGGAGGCCATATTTCAAGGTGAAACAACACTTTTGATAATGCATTAGCTGATGTTAGCATTCAAAACACTCCCGAGCTGACATTTCCATTTCATTACAAGATATGTGTTGCTATTTCTGAATTAATGTACACATTTCCATATTTGAATGTGTCAAACAGTGTCATATCAAACAGTAATGTTAGCTAAAATGTGTTTGAATGCTAATGTTAGCTGTTGTCTCGTGTTAATGGAAGCAAATCGATTAACAAACCTGTTGTTTTACCTGGAAGTATAGTCCGATGATCCTATCTATCCAGTGTCTTCACAGTTGCTAATCAATCTGGCAGCAGTAAAATGATAACAATTTGTTAGATTGCATACGCTTATATGACATGCACTCTAGAACACAGCACCATGACATTTGAGCTTCCCATCCTGAGTGTGATGATGGAGGACAATGGCCAATGTCAATAGGAAATAGTATGAATGTTAGATACAACAGGTGATGAACCAGTATGCAAAGCTCTTACAGACTTTTGGCTTGGATATGAGCCAAAAACATTATGCTTGCAGGATTCAAAATCAATAATGTTTTTCGTGTAGTCGACAAATAGCAAATGTTGTTTAACAGAATGTTTCACAACAAGACTAGATCGCCAGCCATGTCATTGTCCTCAAATCAATAATATCCTATCATGTGATAGATAGAAAGGTTGTCTTCGTTGCATGCATTTTTTGGCTTGTTGTTTTACACCCCACAATATTTTGCACCTAAGAAAATGCAGATAATGTAGTCTTCATTGAAAATGTGCTAATTTACCTTTTGTGCTTTTGAGCCAGTGTGTCAGTGAGATTTAACATGTTGTTATTCAATTTATAAAATTTCTTGCATATTGTGCGACTGGATAATGTACACAAGTTGTACAGTAGCAATCGCAAGTGACCAGTGAACAACATTCAGCACTGTAAAATCCACCCTCGTAGTTCTTTAACCAGCCAATAAGAACTAGTCCAAGTGCATGCAACATTGTTAGACTCTGCTTCCTCCAATCAAAATGCAGGGAGCTTTCCAAACTCCTATAATTGTCCCTGGGTTCCTGGAAATATTCCTGATGTGGAAAAAGAGTTTTCATTTTCTGTTACATGTGCATGCGGTTGCCCAGTTATATGTACAAGGTATTGTTTTTTGACTGGCGACCTGTCCAGGGTGCACTCTACTTGTCCTAATGCATGCTGGGAGAGGCTCCAGCCCCCTGTGACCCTGACCCTGTCCCAGATTAGCAGTTTAGAGGAGGTGTGGGTTGAGGGGAAAAATGCAAATAGAAAAAAAGAATCTCATAGTTAAAGTTCCAGTAACTGTAGACCAAATACTGACCCTCCACGGCATTGTTATGCGTACATATTATATAACATATAAACTAGCACTATTGATGCACTGAGAGATTAAGATTTTTTTAAAAAAACGAATGAATTCTAAAACAGGCAAAATACATATAGCCACACGACTCTGTAACATAAAGATATATTCATACAAAAAGATAAAAAACAATTGTTAATTAGTAAATAAGAACATTATAAAAAAAGACTCCAAAAAACAGTGAAATATTAAAAGAAGAACATTTATATACTGTATTCAGTTATTCGCACTGTTAATGCAACAAAACAACTAACTCATCAACTATTTTTTTAATTGTCAATAAAAATTGATATTGTGTACTGAACCACTTGTTACAACATGGCACTGTTATAGTTCACTTTAGAGGCGATGGTAGATTAGTATTCTGTGTGGGTGCGTGCGTGTGTCGCCAAGGAGGCAAAGCTATGTGAGCCCCTGTAGCCTTGTTTACCTAACCCAAAGGATTCTGGGTTTTGTCAACTGTCACTGGGTCAGAAGTCAAACTGCACCGCCAGTGTTTCTGGGGCGAAATGGGGCAGAAATCAGAACGTCTTCATTAAAAATGATTGAAGCTTTACTGACGTGTATGCTTCTATTTACACCATCAGTGGACACAATGAAAAATCAAGCATACGGATCACTCCTTGCAGGAAACACACACATGTTGAGGGGGGTTTCTCTCATACATGCCACTCCCTAAACACTCAACTATTATCTCTTAGGTCAAAGAAAGGGCATGGGAAAAACTAGTTGTTACCATAGCAGATGCTAGGGGTGCCTGATCATTTATGAACTATTTGTGACAAACAGGGTTGAACACATACGTAGACGTTTAATTAACATTGTGAGTCCTCTGTGTCCACCTGTGTTATATTTGGCAGCAGGAAAAACTTGGTCGTCTTATGCTGTGCTTATTGTTATCACTTTCCCAAGCGTCAAATAAATACTTCAGGGGAATGTAATAACCCTCTGCCCATGTTAGAGCGTGGCTGACAGGCATTTAGGCCAAGGTAGGACATCCCAAAATTAAATAAAAGGAAAGATAAGGAAGGTGAGAGGATGTGAGGACACAAGCAAAGGAAGGCAAATGTGGGATATGGGCGAACTGGGAGAAGATGGGTGAAATACTGGTCTGGTGGTAAATCAAAAGGGTTGACTTTACCTTCTGGTGTCGGGAGGAGCTCAAAATTCCCTGTATTACTGGGCACCGTCAATGATGCCGCAAAGCTGAAACGACACTGCCTGGCACTGTGAACTGAGGGCAAATTTCCAGATGAGCTCAGAATTCACGTAAGAGCGCAGCATCTGCTCCAAAAATGTTCAGTTTTCAAATCCTGGTATATGCCCAACAGTCAAATATGTCAGTCAAACAATAAAAAAAAAATATTAAAAAAATCTATATCCTGTTATGTTTGTTGCTCTCAATGAACACCCCGGCATCGGTTTCATGCAGCTTCTTTTACTGACCAACTTCAGGTAGACATTTTTGAACCCCCCCACGCCACAAACACGTAGTCCTGAATGTGTCTGGGGCAATCATTTTTCTGTACTGGCCAACCTGACAATATTGCTTGCTTGAGTTTTTTAATTGTGTCGTCCAATTCTGTTGCTTGTCTGATGCGCTCCATCCTATCATCAGACACAGGCGGGGAGGTGACGATCATGTTGACATAAGCCTGGATGTCTACACTTGTCCTGTCATCTGCTCTTTCGCTTTTGTCTACTGCCCGTGACAGAGCGTCAGCAGCAAACATATACTTCCCAGGTGTATGGATCATCTTAAAGTCGTACCTCTGCAGCCGTATTAACATTCTCTGTATGCGCATGGGACAGTCATTCAGCGGCTTTGACATGATGGAGACCAGGGGCTTGTGGTCAGTCTCCACTTCAGATGCTTGTCCATATACATATTGGTGGAAACGCTCACACCCGTATGTGCTAGCCAAGAGTTCTTTTTCTATCTGCACTACTTGGGGCTCTCGAGGCATAAGCCACTGGCTGCCCTGCCGCCTCGTGCTGCTGCAGAAGAACTGCTCCGAGTCCATACTGGGATGCATCAGCTGAAATTCTCTGGATCAAAGAACTTCAGCACTGGCTCCTCAGTTAAGAGTCTTTTGAGAGCCTGGAAATTCTCTTCCTGTTCATGTGACCACACCCACTCATTTTTCTGCTCTAAAAGACATCTGAGCGGTGCTGATTGCGTGGACAACATAGGAACGAACTTGGCTCAATACGTTACCATACCCAGACCTCTTCTTTGTTTTTGGGTCTGTCCATGTTCACAATAGCAGAGGTCTTTCTGGGGTCCGGCTGCACCCCCTCCTCTGAAACGACATCGCCTACGAAGGTCAGCCTTTTTACTCCTAGTTCACACTTATCTCTGTTCAATTTCAGGTTCACCTTTCTGGTGATGTCCAGTACCTGTCTCAGCCTGATGTCGTGTTCCTCTGGTGGACCCCTGAACGATGACATCGTCCATCGTGGTCTCAACTCCAGGTATGTGTTCGTATAACATGTGGATGGATCGTTTTGTGATACACTTCCAGAGCAGACAGGATACCATATGGCACGCGCAGAAAACGATAACGCCCCTCTGGAGTGTTAAACGTACAGAGTCTTGAGCTGCCTCATCAAGCTTCATCTGCCAGAACCCTGACGACGCATCGAGCTTGCTGAACCACTTGGCACCTGCAAACTGAGACATGATGTCGTCCCTGGTGGGCAACTTAAAGTGCTCCCTCTTACTCGCTTTATTCAAGTCTTTTGGGTCTAAGCAAGTTCTCAGTGATCCATTTTTCTTTTGTACGACCACCATTGAGCTTACCCAGTCTGTAGGCTCGTCCACTTTCTGTATGACTTTCAGCTTTTCCATGCGGGCAAGTTCTTCCTTTAATTTTTCTCTTAGTGCGAATGGCACTTTTCTGCATGCATGGACAACAGGAGCCACATTTTCATCAATATGGATTTTGTGCTCCCCCGGCAAGCATCCAAGTCCTTCAAAAACATCCCTGTATTCCTCCATGAAAGGATGCTGATCCCTCGGAGGCTGTGATGCAACCACATAGACTCTCTTGACCAGGTTGAGGTTTTCACAAGCTTTCAGGCCTAATATGGGCTGTACCTCCTGTGCCACGATCAACAGCTGAGCCTTCAGACGTTGTCCCCCGTGCTCAAACATTGCCACACAGCGCCCTTTAACTGGAACCCTCTCTCCAGTGTAGCCTCGTACTCTAGTCCTGGCAGGATAAATGTTGCTTTTAACTGTGAGTTGTCTGTAGTCAGCCTCCGACATCAGATTTGCTTGTGCTCCCGTATCAAGCTTAAATGGCATAATTGTGTCATTCACAGTTATTGACACTATTCATTCATCGTCTCCTGTATCCTCTGACAGTTCCAACAAATCATCTTCTCTGAGCAAGCAGTCCAAAAAAATTCCTCTGGCTCTTCCTCCAGTGTATGCACTTTCTTTTTCGTGGTCACGGTGGCTCTGCAGCACTTTGCATAATGGTTATTTTTGCCACAATTATTGCAAGTCTTTTCAAATGCTGGACATTTGTTTTACAGGCACCGTTCTCTTTTTTCTCTGCATGAGATTCCGTGTGTCTTTGTCTTGAGAATCTTTTGCCGGCCGGCCATCCAATTTTACATCGTGCACAGCCGTGCCTTCCCTCCACAGCTCCTTCGCCTGTGCCCGTGTGGTCTCCGCCGCTCTGCACATTTGCACTGCCTTGTCCAGGTTTAAGTCTTTTTCCCACAGCAACCGTTCCCTCAGTGCGTTGTCTGGTATTCCCGTGACTATTTTATCCTTAATCAGTTGGTCTTTTAAATCGCCGAATTCACATGACTTGGCCAATGTAAGCAGCTCCGCATAATACTGATCAAAACTGACTCCTTGTTTCTGATCGCACATAAAAAACTTGTATCTCTCGTACGTGGCGTTTGTGCTTGGTACAAAGTACTCTTCAAACTTTGTCATTATGACATCTTGTTCTAGTTTCTAGCTTCGCCAATCACATGGAGGAGAATGGACGCTTTTTTCGTCTCGTTGTCTCCGCCCGCTCCACTTGCATCCAGGTATATGTTGAATCTCTGCTTGAACCTCTTCCAGTTTTCAGCGAGATTGCCATCAAACCTCATCAATGACGGTGGAGTGAGTAAATTATCCATGGCGTTGCTCTGTCTTTTCCAGGTGATCTCGCTATCAGGTATGTAGCCACTTGCCGTAGCTTGCTGCTTACGGCCCTTTCAGCTTGTCCAACTGCTGCTTTTCCCTTTTTCCATCAGACATAACTCGGACCGCGAGATCCCACTTCTGACACCATGTTATGTTTATTGCTCTCAATGAACACCCCGGCATCGGTTTCATGCAGCTTCTTTTACTGACCAACTTCAGGTAGACATTTTTGAACCCCCCCATGCCACAAACACGTGAGTACTTATATGGCCTTGTGGGTAATGCAGTTCATCCATCTACTATCAACACAGCCCTGAGGGGTGAGTGAGAATTTCCATGAATAAATATGTGCAATAGCTCAAAGCAAAATTACCTTACTATGCAAATAATACTAAAACATAGGATTCGGCTTTAAAAACTGTCTCAATATTAACTTAACTTATTTTTTTATGATTAAAAAAATATTTTATGCCCGAGTGTTGAAGTGTCATAGCCTGAAGGAAGAAGCTGCTCTGTAGTCTGGTGCTATTGCACTAATACAAGGTTTATTTTGTTTTTTTAGCTTTTGTCCACAGGGGCCGCCATGATCAGCAAAGTACAAAATCCTTGTAGCAACTTTAACTTTGTATGAAAAACCATTTGATTCAAATTATCTTGTAGAAACTAACTGAAAAGAAAAACAGAAACAATTATCCTCATCACCTTTATAATAAGATTAACACAATCGTTTCAGTGGCTTTGAATTTATGGGCCAAATCTGTGCTACTATCACAAACTCTATAGAGCATTTTAGCATCTTTCAACACATTGTTTTGTATGCTTTGACCGTCTTTCCAGAAACAGTGACAGCATCCCTCCCCTTTAAAGGAAGTGCCGCAAGATCACATAAGTGGCATTACAGAGCAGCAAAGTCTGTGCAGTGGGGACGATGGGCTCCCCACAGCATGGGGCCCTATAGACAAGATTTACTCTGGGGCCCCTTATTACTTTTTTTCTGGAGCTTATATAATATACTGTATTTGTCTAACTATATCAAACTATGATTTGTTTTCTGAGGACAACATGACAACCCTTTATTTGTTATTGCACTATCACAATGTGGCAAGAATATTTTTACAATCTGTTAAGTGGGCATAATACTTGCATGTGATACACAAAAAGCAGTAGTAACATGTCTTCATTTAATCAATGCTCATTCAGAATATGCCACAAGGACACTCCCCAAGACATACTCAATTATCACACGTGCTCACGAACAGCACAATATAATATAATATAAAAGCATAATCACAATTATCAGTCATGCGTGGTCATAATTGAAGGAGGAACAAGAGAGAGAGGCTAACTCTTTGCTGTGAGAGCCACACTAAAAATGAACAAAAGGCCTTCTTTTACTCCGTCTGTCGATAAGCTATCTACAATATTCCAAAATGCTTTATGTTAGTCAGGTCACTACATTCAACTGTAGAAGAACGTTCTTCTCCTAACACAGATTTTGTGTTTTATATCCAATGAAGACCCATTTGACCAACATGATCAACTACAACTCATGCCTGTTTGTTTTTTTTCACGTGGCATCTTTTACGTGATTTTCGTAAAACTGGTAAACCAGCAAATGGAAAATGGAACAGAAAAGCACCCAGCCTCTAAACCATCTGAAAGTTTCACGGAAATCGTACCCACAGAAGTTTGCAGAGCTTGGCCTCATTTTGTTGCAGGAAATATATTGCTGCGGTGCAAAAGGGTTGTTTTGAGCACCTTGTGTACTTAGGATTTCCCAGGTCATGGCCTCTGCATGCTCTTGCCTTGTTGGTGTATGCGTTGACTCTATTTGCAGTTGGATTATGCATTGGTTTTAGCTTTGAACCTGTAGCACTTTGAGATTTTCCCCTATAGGTGAGACACTACAGTCGACCGGGGAACATTTACCTAATGAATATCACCATGAAACCTCCCCAGGTGATAACGATAAACATTTTGGTGGTACGTGTTTGCTGAAATGTTGTGTTTGAATGACACATTTTCTGGTTAAAAATGCACTTACCTGCGTACGTTTTCAGAACAGAAATCTGAATGCTGGATCAAACCAGGTTATAAAATTGTTTCATTTTGTTGACATATTAGAGTCAAAGGTTTTCACAGGTCTTCATTATATAAATATAAATATATTTATATATAAATATATTTATGTATTTACTTCCGGTTATTCAAAATAAAGGTGATGAATGATGACTAAAAAACACTTAATATCATGTATCGTTACTTATCTTGTACTTAGCAATTTGTGTTTGTGTTTTAAAAGAACACAAATATTTTCGTGAGAAATTATTTTACATACATTGAAAATTTATTGCACAAGTTCACATTCAGAATTGCACACATTCAAATTTTGTCCACAACTTCACATTTTTTGATACAGGTACACAAATAAGTTTTGCACCAAATATACTACAACAATAGTAGCAAAAATGTGAGCGTGTCAGTTTTTTAACCTGTGACTTGTAAAATAGGATTTGTGCACCTGTAATTAGGAATTTGTGAATGTGTAAGTGTTGTGTTGTATTTGTACATAACACATAGAGTCTGTGACCTCACATTTGCTGATACACATTCACAATCACTGTACACAACTACAAATTCCACTGTTACAGGTGCTCAAACCTTTTGCACCAATTGTGTCCCATGTCTTACGTTCATTTACGCAAATGAGGTGAAAAAAACATGCTAATATGCGTACATGGCCAGAACGAATAATGATGCTTGAAACTGGTCTCTGAGAGCTTTTGATAAACAGTAAGGGACCAAAACCTGAGACTGGACCGAAAGATTGCAATGCACTTGCAGCCCATGCTGACAAGCTACTAACTTTAGCCTATAAAGGGAAGTAGCCGAATGTTTAAGACAACTTTTTAATGCCTGTGAGAACTGTTAAAGGCGCCTGGTCCACGGAAACACTGAAACACAGCTTTCATACCCTAATGCAAATATCATCCGACCTGTCTACGATGTTTTTGTAATATCAAGCATAGAATCAGATCAACAGAGCGCAGGAACAAGGCATTCTCATACCCTGTCTGACCCGAACAAGAGATCTTTACAGTGATATATAGATCTAAATTTGCACAATAAAAACGCAATGTGCAATGTGCTCAATGCACATGATTCATTGATTAATTTGCCAAATCATAATTTAATTTGAAGACAACAAAGAATGCGATACGACTTGTCCCCCCACAAAGATGTCGCGACAATGAGTTACATCAGGGATGTAATTTTCTCTTACAAGTAACACGACATGAGACACACTACTTTGTGCATCTTATTTAAGTGCCTCCCGTGATGCAGGCGATACCGGTTTGTTTGCGAGCTTTTGAAGCCATGGCTATTCTGACCTGAGGGTCACAAACAGTTTGTTGCAGGGATGATGGGGATCCTTGATAATCCCTCTGGCCCTGTTGGTACAGCGTGTGGTGTATAAGTCATGCAGAGGGGGAAGTGTGGTACCTATGGTCCGCTCAGCGGTCCTCACCACCCTCTGCAGGGCTTGCCGGTCCCCACAGGAGCTGTTATCGTACCAGTCAGATATGGCTCCAGTCAGTATACTCTGTACAGCAGCAGAGTAGAAGGAAGTCAGGATCCATTGGGAAACCTTGAATCTACTGTCTGAGGTGATAAAGCACCTTTATCCTCAGTCTTGCCTTTTTCACCACAGTGTCCGAGTGTACAGTTCAAGATAAATCCTCGGAAATGTGCACTCCGAGGTACTTAAAACTTCTCACCCTCTCCACTGGTGTCCCGTCTATCAAGCGAGGGGTGTAGGTCCTGCGACGTTGTCGGCAGAAATCCACCACCATCTCCTTGGTCTTCTCCCCATTAAGCAGTAGGCTCTTGTCCTTGCACCACGTTGTCAGGTCTGACACCTCCTGTAGGTAGGCCCGTTCGTCGTTCTTAGTGATCGGACCCACCGCAACCGTGTCGTCTGCAGACTTCACGATGGTGTTTGAGTTGTGCCTGGCGATACAGTCGTGGGTGTACAGGGAGTACAGCAAAGGACTCAGCACACAGCCCTGGGGGACACCAAAACATGAATATCTTAAACCTGTGGTAACAACAGACCTTATTTCAGACATTTCACTGAAAACCAATTTTAAAAAAAACAAAACACTGACACTGAGACGAGGGAAATGCAAAAATTCAGACTGATTTCCCTTTTTTTCCAAGGACAATACGGATAACTATTGGAAAACTATAAGATAATATGAAAATATGTTTTAACAGCTTTGAAAACGGTGTTAATGTTTGAAAAATGTGCTGCAAATACAAAGTATTTTACAGGTGGAGGAGTGCAAATGAGGGAAATGTTCATGAGTATGGGAGAACGTCGTCTGAATGCATTTAGTGCAAATACAACTTTTGACAATTTTGACAATGTGACTCCAAGGCATATTAGCAACTGAAAAAAAAAACAAAAAAAAAAACAACCTATAATCTGATCAAGTAACTCTACCAAAGGAGGGAAACAATGTGTGTGGAAAGGAATATTTGCCCTTTTTTATAACACTGTCTGTGTCTCACTGGACTCGCTGCCCATGTATCTTCAATCTTATTGCTTTAACATGAGTGCATTTTTATTTCCCACATCTTCATGCCATCTTCTGTGAGGCAGCATCAGACTGTGGCACACCACCATAGGCAGCAGAATTTTTTTGACCGCCACCCCTCACCTCCCTCCTCTCACCCCAGCCTGACCATCACCGCGCCTGCATGCGTGTCTCCTCCTCCTCCTCCT